>JALMQS010000085.1:6631652-6688333 GCA_024734495.1 Forficula auricularia | reverse complement strand
GGCGGTTAGTTTTTCCATTTTTAGACTTCTGGGGTCGCAATGATTATGTATACAAAATTTGGTTGAGTTTGGAACAAGAGCCTATATTTTTATTTTTTGACCCTACACCCCCCTCCCTTCCCCCACCAATTTTGGTCGGTTAGTTTTTGGATTTCTAGACTTCTGGGGTCGCACTGATTATTATCTCGAAAAATATAGTTTTTTCAATGTTCACTTATTAGAGCTTTTTTGTAGAGCGAAATGCCATGGTTTCGCTCAATTTTTTTAATCAAAATAGTTTGAGCCGTTTTTTGAGATATTTCGAAAGAAGGAAAAAAAACACTTTTTTCATGCACGATTACAATACTTGACCATACTCTGTATGGTAAAGTAAAAAAACTTTAACACTATTATATATTTTTTAATAATAAAAAATAAAAAATATTTTAAATTTTCCTCAAAATGAATTGAAAATCAATATCTAACTATCCAGAAGAGGTTACCTAATTATCTTAATAATTTAAAAAATATATCACATTTTTCAAAAAATGAATTGAAACTATCATAATTAACACCCTAAGAAGGTTTTTCAAATACCCTAAGGTTAAATTAATCATTAAAAAGAAAAAAAAACAATATTCTTCCCGAAATATATTGAAACTTTTTTATACAATATAATATAGTACATCCTATAAAGAACATTATAAACAAAATCCTTTTATTGATATATGAATAATTTGCGAGATATTTTTTCATCTGAAAACTGCATTCTAGCAGGCACTCGATTTCTATATTTCTTTTCTATCAATAAACAATTGTAATTATTTTATTCTCCGAATGCCAAAGAGATAAAACAGTCAACCAAATTATATAATTTCATTTTAGTTGCAAGTGAGCGTTCCTCGGTGCAAGTTCAGTTCTTTTATTAATTATAGAAGAATAATTGATATTTTCCAGAGCTACTAGCCAAAGAGCGAGTATGTAAATTTTTTTATTAAGAATTTATCTCTCTATAATAGATAAATAAATCATAAATAAATATAATATTTAAATTATTATATTTAAATAAATAAAATATGTTTTCAATTAATTATTTAAAGATTTTTATAGAAAAATAATCTGTCGTAAATATTTTATATAGTATTTTTTATTCAAAATAATTTAATTACCAAGACAACAAGTATTATCTCTAAGTCAGGCGGTAGCTATTCCAGAGGATGCTGTCCAAAAAACAACCCTTCAATTTTTAAATTTTTTTATTCTTCATTGCTTTTTGAAAATTTCAACGATAACCAGATTATATAATTTTTCTTTATTTTTCAAATTTAACATTATATTTTTTAAAATGGTATTAAAGGCTATAAACGTCACTTTGGGTACTTCTGGTAATTGTTTAAATTCTTTTGATAATTGAAAATGAACTATCAAAAAATCTTACGTATCATAATAATGTAATAAATAATAATAATATAATAATAAAGTTAATCGAGATTTTAGTATAGACAGAATGAAAATACCCTTAACGTTTTGAAATTTTAGGGATGCGCCGCATCCATGGACCGCATGTCACTGGTCTAAGGGCCAGTTGTATGTCGGTTGGTAAACTCTTTTTAAACGTTGACAAAGGGTAAAACCTTAAAATTCACATTGTGTCCGATGGGATGGCCAATCAAATGACAGAAACTTTCATCTGATTGGCCATCCCGCCGGGCACAAGGTGAATTTTAAGGTTTTATCCCTTGTTAAAAAGAGTTTACCAACCGACATACAACTAGTCCTAAGACTATACTTAAAATATTTATTTTTTTAATGTTGCTTTATATTCATTTTTTAAAGCATTTTTTTTTTAAATTCTTAAATTAAAATTCCATTGATAAAGAAGAAATTCTCACGAAACGTTTGGTATTCCAATAAACGTTTGAAGAACGTTTTTATAAAAGATTTGTATTTATTTAATTAAATATAGAAAACATAAATTATGTGAATATTACATTCATAGCAGATTTGATCCTTTTGTATTTGATTTGTTTATCAAACGAAAAGCCTTGATTAAAACCACCTGAATTCCAAATTTTCAATGAGTTTCATTCGAATAAAAATATTTCAATCAGCTCTGCAGAATTAGGTAGGATGACTGCAGAATTAGGTGTCGAAACGTCATGTATTTTGATAAGATTATCTCATTAAAAAATGTGCACTCTAGCTGGTTACAACCGAAACATCTTTTTCATTCGTATCTTTTGAGATTTCAAACGGAAAAATACAATTTCCAATTAATTCAATAGAGACAAATATTTATACATAGAAATTTGAGTTTATTGAAGGTATTAATTGAATATAGATTCTGTTTATGAAAACAACAATAGACATCGAATTGTTTCATCCTCATATTACAGTGATATTCTGAATTTGCTATTAATTAATATCAACAAAATGTTTACCCTTTTGCACACATGTTATCGGTTTTTGGCCTATATTATGTTATCCAAGTAAGCATTAATTTGAAATTAAATTAGAATAATTATACATGTATAGCAGTGGTGGTTGGTGACTTTTCAACCAGGGGATGCTGTCCAAAAAAATACCTTTCATTTTTTGAAATTTTATTTTAATCTTCGCTTTTTTTGCAAATATCATCGAATACGGCATCATTTTCGTTATTTTTCAAATTTAACATTAGATTTTTCAAAAATATATTTTGGGACCTTCGCCCCAAACGGATTCTGCTTGTGTGAATGAGGGTAGGAGTCAGAAATTAAATCTTGTTTCTTAAACTCCACAGTCCCTGAGATGGAAATCGACCATCTCCACAATGAATCATAAGAATAATAAGTCCTATAAGAAAATCTTAAATTTCTACTAATTCTATTGCTATAAACAAGCTATGACATGTCTCTAGCACTCTTAGGGCCGGTTGTATGTCGCAAAGTATATGCTTTTTACCACTAACCAAGGGTAGCTGGTAAATGTAGGGGCTGGGATGGCCAATCAGATGACAGGATCTTTCAGTGCTTGTTAGTGGTAAAAAGCATTTACTTTGCGACATACAACCGGCCCTTAGTTATTTCCGATCTTATATATTGAGAGTTCTTAGAAATGGATTAATCCAAAAATTCTTGAATCATCTTTATTATTCATTTTTGTATTATTATTATTTTAATAGTTCCTCAGTGGGAACAATTTTTATTCGACTAAAACTCGTCTGGACTTGTCTTTCACATCCTTGAACTGGAAGATAGGCAGGGACTTCAAAACGTGTCTTCTATCCGCACTCTTTTCGGAAAAATCATTCATTTTAATTGTCCCTTGAACCTATGCAACAATTTTATTTCATTTCGAGAACCAATATACATACTTTTCAAAACAAAAAATATTTTTATAGAAATATTTGAAATAACGGATAATAATTTGAAAATTTAAAGATACAATTGAAAGTTTTTGTGCCGAGGGTAGCATAATTTTTATATATGGAAGGAGACAATAAAAGAGTGTTTTCTGCTGGAATTATATATTTTATTTATAACTAGACTATAGTTCCTATCCATTCATACATTAATTCCTGTGAATCAATTGTAATAGACTGATGAAGAGGGCAAAGCCCTCGAAACTATAGTCTCGTTATAAATAAAATTTATAATTCCAGCAGAAGACACATTCATTTATTGTCTCCTTCAATTTAATGAAATTCTGAAGTCGACATTTTATATATTTATGGAAATACTCTAAATGTTTGAAATTTTAGGGATGCGCCCCATCCACAAGCATCCATGGACCGCACGCCACTGATATATAGGTATTTTGTATATAAATAGGAAATACCACAATATTAAAGAACAACCTAATATCACTCCGTTCGTTTTCAATGATTTTATATAAATCATCTGAACGTCTATAGCTACATTTAAAATAGTATAATGATCTATCGATAAATTATATATGTCTAACCACTGACTCGCCTTAGATCGCCTGGATACACATTGTGACACTGCCTTAATTCCCGAATGGGTGAAATCAACCCTTATGACATATACTAAAAGTCATTCCTAAAACCACATAGCCAGTAATTGACAATCTCTTGTTTTTACTTTAGTAATCTTAAATCAAATAACTCTCAGCAATTTGAATTTTTATAATAATTCTTCAGCCATCTCCATTTTGATTTAATGAATTAATTATTTAATCTTTTCATAATCGTGGAAAAGATAAAAATATTATCTCAGTATAAACTCTAAAAAGATTTCAGATACAGAAGCTCTATACCTCGTTGTGATAATGATAACATTTTCAGTCAGTTTCACTAAAATCACCATTATTTTGGTGGAAAAAGTGAAAACTTTTTCATGACTCGTTAAAATTTTCGCAAATTTTTGTTAACGAATGGCTTGTGTTAGAAAGTTGAATCTTATACTGAAGTCCTATTACATACATGTTTGCCAAATTTCAGCTCATTAGGTATACAACCTTTTGATTGTCCTCCATTTAATTTATTTTCAATTTTCTATATTTTTGAACCGAAAATGCTCAATCAAATAATCAGTTCTTTAATTGTAAATACAAGGATTTTTGTATCAAACAAACTTTCTACGTCCTTCAGCATGTTTTATTTTATTTTTTTATTTTTAGTTAGCGTATATATATTTTAACTCACACACATATAACAGACTTAATAAATCATACTTGAATTCAAGCCCACGTTTCTGAACAGTAATATCAAATAATTTATGTAGAGTTAATTTAACACTTGAGCCTGTTTGGTCAAGTAATACGAGCTATCGAATAACTTTAGCTAATAAACTCGAATTCGACATGCAGGTTTATATAATTAAACTGCACCTTGTACTAAGTTTCAGCTTTCTAGCTCAAACAGTTCTTGATATAAATTTTTTTTTTCGCAATCATCCTAGCTTTTAAAAAATTTCACTTTTTCATTCAATTAATTTATTGAATTAACTATAAAAATTTTTTTTCAAGTTTGTCTTAACTTTATATACTAACAAATAAACCATCGTTTAATTTTACCAAGTAGGATAAAAATTCAATCTCAAAAAAACATCTCGAAAAATATTTGAAATAGTTTCATTATGTTAATCTGGAAAATATTACAAACTTTTTTCATATATTATTTTTAAATTGAATTTTGTTAATAACTTAGAGACAGTTTTTATTGAACTTTCCAAATTTCATTATAATATATATTTTTTTTTATTATAAATTGAAATAATAATAATAATATTCTAAAGTGAACTCAAAGCGAGAAAATCCAATTTTGTCGGAAGAAGTTTATTTATTTATTTATTTATTTTAACAAGGAGGCAAATCTCAAGCTTTTCTTAATGAATAGCAATTGATGAGGAAGGGAAAAACGCCTTCGTTAAGTGTTTTCCCTCTCCTTATATATAACTATATGTTTACTGTGTATGTCTGGGTGTATGTAGTGCGTATAATCAGGGCTATTGTTTTGTTGAAAGCTGTCAATGACAAGATGCACGATTTAATAATATTGACTCTCGGGTGTTCCGTTGGTTCAATTACTGGCCAAGCCTCGGAGGGCATCGTGAACCCATCCACTCATCCTCCCTGGTCCGCTCTCGTTATTTCTTCTTTATATAGATAATTTTTCTATGCATTTATAATCAGAAGAAAAAAATTATTCTTCATTGATAATCATTTTCGTTTTTGGTTTGCAAATTGACTTAAAAAACAACAAAAATGATAATCCAATTATCTTTTATTCTAAATAGAATTTTCATTAATATAAAACATGAATTAATCATAATCTATGCTAAATTTACTGAAAGAACTTGGTATTATTCATTGGATCTTATATACTCGATTGTCAAGCAAAATAATGGATCATAAGGAGAAATCAATTGATGTAAATAAATTCATTTGTTAATGGATCAGCTTACTATTACAACAAAAGTAATTTACCTACATCCATTCGGCCCCATAAGAAATAACAGATAGAATATTTCTAATCAAAAAGACAGAAAGTGGTGTGACTAATCGTATACAAATAAGTGCCTGGAGCACCGAGAGATGCTCGGTAACTTTTTGCCTCTAGCTTAAGTTTCAAATTTCAAGGCTCTGCGACTTACCGAAGACTATATATGAATCATTAAAATATTTCTTTTACGACACTCTTAATTTACACCCCCTTCTTTTATTCAATCGGATTAAAATCTAAACACGACTAATAACTCATGACACTTAATAAGTACATCAGCTTAAAAAAAAATCGTTAGTGCCGTTTTTGAGAAATTAAAAACAAAACCAAAAATCTTTCATGTATATAAATGTCAATTTCCGATGTTCCGATTTCAACCAAAAGCTTGCTGTATCCCGTAGTTCTAGCCTAATATCGAGCTTAAGTTTCGAATTTCGTAGCTCTGAGATTTATGATTGAGAAGAAACGCAGGGGGGTACATTCTTATCTACGTAAACATCAACTTCCGGTACTTCTATTTTAGCCAAAATCTTGTAATACTCCTTGTAGCCTCTAGATAGCTTAAGTTTCAAATTTCAAGACTCTGTTACTTACCGAAGACGAAATATGAACGATTAAAAAATTTGATTAAAAATTTGACACAACTTGCAAATATCTATAACTTTTAAGGAGATAGATGTTGGTTTAAGGTGGAACATTTTTAATAATATTAATAAGAAATTAAGTAAAATTTAATTGACTAATATCTCATGATAATTGATAAGTACACCAACTTTTTGCGAAATCGTTAGAGCCGTTTTCGAGAACCCGATTGGATATATATAGGTATACAAGAATTGCTCGTTCAATATAATAAGATAAGATTATAATCTGTGTCCAGTGTATTTTTTTAGCATCTAAAAGATGTTTAGGGTTCGAAATACCAATACGTTTGTCCCCATGACTTCAAGGAACTCCTGGTCTCCATCTTTCCCAACACTTATAATCGTCAAACCTTCAAAACCCGGGTGCACAAACACCTACGTCACCCCTCTTTCACTTGATCAACTTTCCCCTCTTTTCGGTAATGCAAGGGTCTTTCGAGATCCATAGGGGCTGCATCTTACTGGTGCTTTCTGGTCATTCTATGTTTTTGTGTATCAAACAGAGAACAACCTCATCGATTTCATTTAATTAATAATCAACCCTGGTACTCTCAGCAAGCTAAATTTTCTTAATATTTATTATTACAGAACTTTTCGAGGATATTTTCTCTAGAAATGGTTCTCATTAAATCTTTGTTTAAAACATAACACAGGTTATATTAAAAAAAATATATTATTGGCAATAGGGACGTTTCGCCCACTTTACAATTGTGTCATCAGCCTAAAAAAAAATTATTTTAAAATATACTTCTAAAACTCAAGTGAGTTATGTAGAATTTAGAATTTTATAAATTAAAGGGTTTTTTAGACACATAAAATAAATAAATACAGTAATTTTAATCAATTATAATTATTTATTTGATTAATTTAACAGACAGATTCAGTCCACCTGGTTTACAATTTTCCGTAGTACTGGTAAATCAATCAAATAAATAATAATAATTGATTAAAATTGCTGTATTTATTTATTTTATGTGACTTAACTAAAAGCCTTTAATTTATAAAATTTTAAAATATACAACTTGTCAACTACAAAACTTTTCAAAATTTTTACATTTTCATTATTCCAATTTAATTTTTTTAATTAAATATATTGGATGTCTGTTTTTTTAAGGAAGTATTGATACATTACAATCAAGAATTTTAAAAAATTTTCAATTCAGTAGATAGAAATCAAACATTCACTGTATTTTCTTATGCATTTTAAAGATTTTCCATTTTTTTTTCTTTTTAACCGACTTCAAAAAAGGAGGAGGTTCTCTATTCGACTGAATTTTTTTGACATTTTAAAAGAGTGAAAAATAAATAGTAATAATCTGACCAAAAATGCTGCCTGCATAAAACCTCTAATATATTTATGAAGCATTCAGTGTAAATAATAGCAGTCGGACCCCTTTTGCACGTTCTCCTTTTGCTTCTTTTCCCTTCATCGGCTTCTCTCAATAGCCCAAGAGAACAGAACCGAAGAGCAAAGAAGGAGGCGGCCGCATTTTTTTTTTTTTATCTTTTTTGCAAAGAGAACGAACGCAAAGCGGCATTTTCTTCTCTCTCTTGAGATGAATTTTAGTCCGTTTCGAAATGAAAAATTCCGCTGTGAGGGTGTCCCATTGGAATTTAATGTTGGAAACGGATACCCCGAAACAGGGCGGCAGGGTGAGGGGGGGGAGTGGTTAGGCAAGTTGTCGGGGGACCATAAATCAAGCCTTGGCACCGTGTCAATCAGCCGCCCAGGCGAAAGTCACGTATATTTATTTAATTTCTTGGACGAGGTAATGAGCCTTGCACCACCATCATCTACACTTACGACACATTCGCTACATTCTTGACAATGAAAAAGAGGAAAAAAACAAAAAAAACTTATTGAAATTTTTCATTCAATTACAATTCGCTTTAGTTAACACTTTAACTATTGGAAAAATCAATAAATTAAAATTCCAAACTCAAATAAATAAATATAAAAAAATTAATAATTGTTATTTATTTTTCAAATAATATTTTTACTCGGTCATCATCATCATTGAATATACAGTCCTAAGACTGGTTTGATGCAACAATCCGTCTCCACTCGACTCTGTCCCCCGCCAGCTGTTTGACCTCTCTAAATGTCTGGCATCCCATATCCCCAATTATTTGGTTGAAATATTCTAATCTGGGCCTTCCCCTTCCCCTTTTCTTTCCCACCTCCTCCTCCAAGATATCCCTAAGCAGTCCCCCATGTCTCAGTGTGTGCCCCATCATCTGACCTCTTCTCTTCTTCAGACTCTTCCACAAGGTCCGATTCTTCAAAGAACTTCTTCATTTGTATTTTATCCATCCATTTGATAGGACCTTGGTTTTATTCTTGTTTATTTTCATTTTGATTTCTTCTATTAGGATTTGGTTAATTCCATTCAGTGCGTCCTCTAATTCTATTTTATTGCTTCCTAGAAGGGCAATATCATCGGCATTACTCCGTATGCTCGGTAAATGCTGACTGTTGAAGTATTATTAAATAAACAAGTTAAATATAAACAAGTGAGGTTTTTTGAAATTTGATTTTTCAAAATTTCAACAAAACCTTTTCTAGTCTAGTAAAAAAGAATTTAAGAATATTGGATCTTAGTAGATATATTTTTTTACGTGTCAGGAGGGTCCAGCCCTGCAGAAGTAGAACGTCAAACTTGCTTTCCGGACAGGTTGGCGGAATTCTAAGTAGAAGAGCTAAGATTTCTAAGGAAAATCACGAGAAATTGTCAAATACTGAACTCAAGCTAAGCTCTAGGGATAATTTTTATTATATGTCGGAATATTAATTACGAATATTCATTAACACCATTGGTAATTAAATCTTTCAAAAAATCATTTGTAAAGATAAAAAAAAGTTACTTAGCTATTTAATATAAGATTTAAGGATACAATTGAACATTACAATACTAATTGCCTTGAACAAGTTATCCAAACTATCTGACACAAAGAATTTGACTTCCCCCTCCCCCCTCAAAATAAATAAATAAATAAAAAAAATTATTTTCATTATTTATGTCCATTGATTAAATTAATAAGTTGTTGTAGGGAAATAAGGACAATAGCTGGCCTATATATGTTTGCTAAGAATGAATA
This sequence comes from Forficula auricularia, assembly GCA_024734495.1. Taxonomy (NCBI): domain Eukaryota; kingdom Metazoa; phylum Arthropoda; class Insecta; order Dermaptera; family Forficulidae; genus Forficula; species Forficula auricularia. The sequence goes on along the minus strand of JALMQS010000085.1, from coordinate 6,678,664 downwards.
TTTTATAAAATGACAAATATGCAAAGAAGTTAATTTGTTTGAGTCCTGAGGAAGTCAACAAAGTTGACGAAACGTTGGCATAAAATAAAAAATATTTTGATAAGCTATTGTCCTTATTTCCCTACAACTTATTAATAATAAATAATCATCAATTAAAATTTTAATTAGATTTTAGATTTCGAGAAAATTGAATACATAGGGGAGACCGGGTCTAGTTGATACACTTTTTACTTCCTCATTACCCCCGGGGAGGAGACAAAATTAAAAAAAAAATATATAGTATCGTAAATTGGCTTATGGCTACAAGGGCCGAAAAGACAAAAAAAAAATTCCTGATTTTTGTAATTTTTCCTGTCATCATTTTGAAATAAAGTAGGTGTAATTCGTAACTATAACTAACGTAACTATATTTGGCTATAACTTGTGATATTTAAATTATTTATAAAATTAAATTTGTCCTGTCAAAAAAACGTTTTAAAAAATTTGCAAGATGTATCAACTTGACCCGGTCTGGGTCAAGTTGATACGCCTTTGAGTAAATTAATATGGTTTCAGGAATTAATAAAATAATAGACAAAACAGAAATATGAACAAGTTTTATTGAAACTATAAAAGATATTTTAAAATCTACAACATTTTGGGAAAAATGAAAACTGTAACAATCATTGATTGTGACCGATTACTAAGACTCTGAAGAGGAATTCGGGTCTGATTGACAGTTAATACAAGTGTAAAAGCGGTTGTTCTCTGCACCGGCGATGTGTGGCCACTTCTTGCAGGAAATACACTGGATCCAGTCTTGGCAAGGTTTGGATGAAGAATAACTCTTGAAACGCTTGTGAGTTAAGTTGATACACCGTATCAATTTGACCCAAAATAAGCGTATTAACTTGACCCAAACGTCGCCATTACACTAAACTCTAAAATACTTGAAACCGGAAACAGTTAGAACAATGTTAAAAAGGTGAAGTTCTTACCTTTATAACATGTAACAACGTGATGTCGATAACACAATTTACTAACAAATTAACTTACAATAATAATTGAAAAACAGTAGTGAAAATTTACTTTCGATGATGAAAAACAGTTTTTAGTTCACAACTAACAAAGCGAAGCAACCTCCTCCAAGTGATCACGCGTGATTGCAGAGTACCAATCGGTTGTCTAGCCAAGCCAGTCGCCACTTGTCTGCGTCTAAGCATTAGGAAGTGTTTTGGCCTGTATCAACTTGACCCTGTATCAATTAGACCCGGCCTCCCCTATAGGTAAATTTTAGATCGCAAGTTTGTATCTTATTTAGTTTATGATGACAAACAGACATACAACATAGTAACCCTAAAAAGCTTCCTTTTTGTGTTCGTAAGAATCTCTTAAAAATAAACCGATCAAAAGATTAAAAGAACGATTTATATCTTAAAATTGGCTGCTATTTATATATTTAAGTACTGATACTAACACCAACCATTTAATTTATTTCAATGATTAATATATTTACTTATCTTGGATTAAATTTTTTTGACTAAGAAAACAATAATTATTATTTCTGCTTTTTTCTTTAATATTAAGAGAATTGATTTTTTATTGTAAACATCAAAATCTCCAACCCTTAACAAAGATTTAAATTATTTTTTCATAGGTTTTTTTCAAAAGAAATCTAAATTTAATCTTTTAATTTAAAACAAATTTAAAGGACAGAAATAGTATAAAATAAAAGAAATTCGCAATTTTACCCCGATTGTTTCTGTAATCTAAAAAATGCTTTGATTTGCATAACATTCTTTAAACACCTTGAACTCGGGACCGGAGATCAAATTTCTTATTTAATTAAATTCTTCTTTTGGTAAATCATTCGTTGAATACAAATCAATACAAGTCTATTCTAAATTAAATGTAAGTCATTACTAGAAACTTAAAAGTATTTATAATTAAATTAAATCTCAAAGAAAAATATTTGAAGCATTCAACACTTTTTCCTTTAGTTTGGTAAGGTATTCTTCTAAGTTATTCGTTAAATGAATTCAAGAAAATTCAATAGCTTTAATCAAGTATTGACTTTACACCCTAGAAGAAACAAGGTGGTGAGAGAATTTTAATAAAAACATTCTCAGGGTAAAGTCAAATTACGTATGGAGTAATTGAATCAGGCTAGCTAGTTTCTAGAAGTTATAGGGACAAACAAGCCCGAAAACTTTTTAGACTACTATTTAAAAGTAAAATAGATATTATTAGTGTCAACACGATGTCTGTTCGTCTATCCGTTGTCAGAGCATTATAGCTCGTAAACTAAATAAGATACAAATTTCAAATGTTCAAATTATATTATTATTATATAAAGTAAAGAAAATTTTGCTTTTGCAGACCACCTCCATAAAACTAATCATTCAGCCTCTCCAAACAACCCCATACCATTACATTTTGAATTAAAGGGACAACGTTTAGATTTACTAGAATCATCAGAAATTGAAATAGCCATTAAAAATAATAAAAATATTCTAAATAACCAGCTTGACATTAAGAAACAATTAATAATAAACATGTATATATCGAAACAATAGCACCTTCACATACATTTCATTCATTTCTATTTACAAAGTCAAGGTACTTCTCAAGCTTAAATCTGAGGGCACGGCAGTGCCCCACCCAAGTTCGATTCGAGCGGGGATGTGTGCACTGCCAGACTACCCTTTACAGGAAACAACTCCGGACATTTTGACGCCTCTGTAACTTCGTAATGGAAACCTCTACACGGCTGAAATTTTTTTCCAGAATACTGGTCCATAAGCTTAATTAAATTACAAAATTTCATATTTCTACTGTTTATACCATCCAAGTTACAAGAAGCCAAAGATAGGCTTTTTCGTCACTCACTCATCAAAATTCTAGAGTACTTCCGCTAGCCCTAGAATGCTGAAATTCGACAGGCAGGTAGAGTTTGTGGTAAAATTAATGGGAAAAATCCAAAAATCGAAACTTTTCCTTCTTCAGGACCTAAAGTGAAGGGGTGAAAGTTATAGACTTAATTAACATATACTAAAAATTCAATTAACCTAGAATGCTGAAATTTGGCATACTGGTATAGCTTGACATATTAATAAAGGAGGAAATTGAAAAATCGAAACTTTTCCTTCTTCAAGGCCCGAAATGAAGGGGTGAAAGTTATAGGCTTAAATAACATAAACTAAAAATTCAATGAACCTAGAATGCTGAAATTTGGCATACTGGTAAAGCTTGACACATTAATAAAGGAGGAAATTGAAAAATCGAAACTTTTCCTTCTTCAGGGCCCGAAATGAAGGAGTTAAATTTATAGGATAAATCCAACTTACAAAAAGAAGTGAAATCTCAACAAAAACACTTGTGTAAAAAAAGGCCAAGTTCGATTAATAAAATCCGTTTGCCAAAAAAAGTAGTGAGATCTAATGTGCTGCCAAGTTCAACATCATCAATCCATTAAATGAGTCGAGAATATATTAGTAACTTCAATTAAAACGCATGTTTTTCATTTCACATGTCCCTCTATATTTTTTATTGATTTCACATTTTTAGTTGAAATTATTTTCATAAAACTTGGCTTTTACGCATTATTATGTAAGTATGTCACGAATTACTAGTTACCATATCATGGGATCTTAATAAGATATGGTGGTGGAGGCCCTATAAAACAATAATAATAATAATTTAATGCGTAAAAGCCAAGTTTTATGAAAATAATTTCAACTAAAAATGTGAAATCAATAAAAAATATAGAGGGACATGTGAAATGAAAAACATGCGTTTTGATTGAAGTTACTAATATATTCTCGACTCATTTAATAAATTGATGATGTTGAACTTGGCAGCACATTAGATCTCACTACTTTTTTTGGCAAACGGATTTTATTAATCGAACTTGGCCTTTTTTACACAAGTGTTTTTGTTGAGATCAACCTTTCTTAATCTTAAATTTAAATCAACAAAAACATTTTTATAACTTTAACCCTTCCCCCTCTCACCTTATCTCCCCATTCCCTTATTGTTAAAATTAAGAAATTTACTTCTAAAATATTTTTGTATTTTTGCATTCAGTGTCCTTTGTGAACTCCTGAAGGTGGGCTTATACCCACCCCAAATATATATTGAGTCGTGCTAATCAAGCATTCAAGCTTTTATTTATGTGAAACCTACCTAGTATTTTATATTTAAAATTTTTTTTGAAAAAGTTCAAAAAAAACATTTTTCAAAAAATTTTCTTTACTTTATTTACCTAATATGTTTCACCAAGAACCTACACCATTCTCCGTTACAAAATTATTATTATATTAATATTATATTAATTTTTCCTAAAACTAAAAATCATATTAAAATTTTAAGCGGACGATAATTTTGGGAAGGGTTAAATTTTTAGTGAAGTCAAAAATCAAAAATCAAAATTATCATGGTTATAGTAGGTATGCTTGTAATTGTCTGTAGAATTAGGCTAAATTTCTAAAATTTAATTCCCTTTAAAAATGGAGGTGTGAGACAGTCTTGAGCAGTTCATTCATAGGCGATTTTTGCACCTGTCGGCGTTTATAAGGGGCTTAACTTAAAATATTGAAAAATTCTCATTCATTCTCTTCTTTTCAACGACAAATAAAAATGAATTTAAATCTTAGGTAGTTACTTAGTCCGGCTTTATGTGCCCCTGAACTTGACCTAGACCCTGTCATGATAATAGTCGACGCTACTTATTATAATGTAAAAATTCATAAAATTTCGTTTTTGTTTCATTATCTCACAAATTAAATTCATTTAAGATCAGTCATGTCGAATGAGTTTGTTGTATAGGTTTCTAATTTGACCTCAAAATAATGTTATAAATGAAACTTTAAAGGGGATTTTTTTCGTGAACGCATTATATAAAAAAAAACTAAAAAAACTAAAGAGAATACCTCTATACGAATTATGAATAAGTGCGTAAGTCGGATTTAGTAGCTTTTCAGGAGAGCGATTTCAAAGTTTAAACTGCTATGTAAAATCCAGATTTCGAGTAAAGAAATTAATTTGTTTTATGCCCTCCCAGTTGATCAAATGAGTTAGGTTTTTATTCACCAAGCACCTGACACCAAGGGCCACAGCTTAACATACTACCTAAGTCAATTTTGATCGAAATTCGACTTACACACTTATTCGCAATTCTTATAGAACTATTGAATTATTTTATTATATGATTTAAACTCTCGCAGTTATTTATTTAAAAAATATTTATTCAAATATTACTTCTAAAAGTAAATTTTCAGTAATACTGGTACATATCTCTAAAAAATATAAAGAGATAGTATAGCCTTCGTCATTCTTCGGGAAATAAAGTAAATTTCAGAGAGATGCAAGTAACAGATTCGTATAATTATAAGAGTTAATTAAAATACTAGGTAGGTTCCACATAAAACATAAATGTGATTGTGAAACATATCTAGTATTTTAATTAACAGATACAATATTTACAGAGCAGATTCAGCAGAGGCTATCCATTGGCTGAATCCCTCTCCATTACTTAACTATTTTAATTAACTCGTATTTAAAATTTTCCACCTAGAACTGACACCTTAAAAATTATCTGATAATTATAATAATGAAACTCATCATTCTATGTTAATAAACTGAGTTTCTTGATGACGTCGACCACTCACTCTTAGCTAGAGTGTTTAGCCAAAAATCTACAACTCTAGCTAGTATGTCTTAGTATGGTTGAAGGAAATAAATATGGAAACCGTTTTTCAATCTCCCATAACTTGCTGGAATTTACCTCCCTTTCCGTTTTATCTTTTTAAATTCTTTTACTTATTACTTCTAATTAACGATTCTACCCTCACCGACTCCCTCGACTCGCTGGCTCATCGAAGAAATGTCTCTGCCCTTTCCCTTTTCTATAGATACTATCACGACAGGTGCTCTGATGAGATAAAATCAATAATTCCCCCCAAAGCATGCTTTGCACGTAGAACGCGTTTTGCCGACTCCCAACACTCTTTCGCGGTCAAATTGGAAAAGTGCCGGACCACTTCATTCGCCAATACATATATCCCCATGACTTCAAGGAACTGGAACTCTCTCCCAGCCTCCATCTTTTCCAGCACCTATAATCTTCAAACCTTCAAAACTGGGGTGCATAGACACCTACCTACGTCTACACCCTCTCACTTAATCAACTTTCCCTTCTCTTCGGTAATGCAAGGGTCTTTCGAGATCCATAGGAGCTGCATCTTTACTGGTGCACCCCTTCTTGCATTCGATTGCATTAAAAAAAAAAACTTACAAAACCTTCGCTTCATTAATAACATCGATCTTCAACTTTGAAGTATTCCTGAAATACTATCTTAACTTTCCTTCTAAGATTCAAGAGTTTTTCTTATTTTATAAAATAGTATTGCACCTTTTCGCTAGTCTTCATAAAAAATCTTAGAATTAAACCAGACTCATAAATATTTTATAATTAGTACTTACCTGAGTCAACTTATATGTATAAATGTGTTATATAATTTTTTTTTTTGTGGAATGATCATTTTCTTTCCTGTTCATCTGTTGAATGTGGCTAACATTTGAAAACTTGTGTTAAAAAAAATCATACAATTTTGTTGTACCACTTTTTTTTCTTCTAAGAAGACCACAGTCTCACTGGGAGAGTAAAATATTATTATAATCGAGACAGGCATTCTTCATTTAAACAATTTTAATTGTTTAATCAAAATACCTAACATGTCAATAGAGGAGTGACATTTAATGAATTGTCATTACATATTTCTTTATGCGTTTATTAAATTAAATGAATTGGATATAAATACATTATTAGAAGAAATGGAGAAAAACAAAAAATAAATACCTTCTACAAGTAATTATCATTGGAAGCAGACATAAAAAACTCATTCGTCATATTAATACATTTTTGGCTTGTGGAGTACCCCTAAGGCTCTTAAGGAGTCTGAAAAAACAAAACGGTTTTGAGCCAAATCAAATAGACAAAGGTATAATAAATTTATAATTATTTTATTAAGTATATTATGCTATTATCGTAAAAAAAGAAAAAAAAATATGAAACATTCTGATACTAAATAAATTTTTTCGAAAAAACTTAAACTTTCAAGTTTCGGTCATTTTTTGGTGTGAGTGAGTTCTTTCACTTCCCTAATATCTGAATTATGATAGATATAATTAGTGAAAAAAAACTAAGGTATTCAGAAGGAAACTTGGTTTTTAGTTCAATAAATAAAACCTATTTGATAAGCTAATGTTCCCGAATAATTACGAGATGACAATGTTGAGAATGTTAAAAAATCCAAGTATTTTCAATTTTATATGCAGAGAGTCTCACTATTTTTCTCATTTTTAACAGACTTCGAAACTCGGGTCCACAAACACCTACGCCTCCACTCTTTCATTTGTTCAACTTTTTTCTGTAATGCAAAGGTCTTTCGAGATCCATAGGGGCTGCATCTTACTGGTGCTCCCTTTCTAGATTCGATTTCATAAAAAAATTGCATGGTTTTATAAATAAATCATTCATTCATTATTTTAATTTTTGATATTTTAATTAAAAAATCTTAAAAGAAAAACTATATATTACAAAATTTCGGGCTTAGCAAGGTTTTTGAGGAGTTACCTACCAAATCACTTGCATCTTGAAACAATAACATAACTGCAATTAGGGTTAGTGTGATAATTCAAAAGAACGTAGTATTTTGACTCTTCTTCACTTATTATATTTATCAAAAAGATGAGTGTTAAAGTCTCCGAGAACTCCCTGTGATTCAAGCAGTCAAAGAGAAAATCACTGGCTGAGAATTGTCTTTCATTATTAATGGTGGCACGAGGGATGAACCGCGACCTAATATCGTGTACACCTACTTCCACTTCCACTTTCATTTCCAAGTAGTAGACAGATGAATGGGCATTATCTAATGAATTCCAAAATAATTCCACATAATTCCAAAGACGTGTATACCTAATTCCAATCGCGGTTCCCCGCTCGTGGTGGCATATATAACTTTCAGTTTTTCAAGACCTTTATCCACAGGTACCTTCAACTTCGACTCAATCTCTAAAATATCATTAAATTCTCTTTCTTCTTTTCACGATGCAAGCTCCTCTGGACTAGGATTGTATACCTTTTTGGTAAATTTTCTTACATCAATATCAATTAAACAGGAGTGCCCATCCCCCCACCTAGCCTCATGACTCCCCCCAGTTTCAAGAAAAGTACCACCCTTGTACATTTTATTCCCTTCTAAAGAATTAGATAAGGTTTTTATTACCTTTTGTTGAAATTATAAACTTGTCCGTTATTTTTATTTTTAGCATATAATCAATACCGTCTTCACCATAAGGGCACACGGGGCCCGTGCCCAGGGCCCCCATTCTCAGGGGGCCCCGAAGGACCGACAATTTCTCTCACACATTTATTCTCAAAACATTTTTGTCGGCATATTACACTTGACACATTAAATACATATTTAAATAAAGTAAAAAACGTTCGGCAGCATACCAAGAAATTGATAGTCGATTTAGTTTTCTTTGTCAGTTAACAACAATCGAATCTGGTGAGTTGACCAAAAAATGCAAAGAATTTGCAGAATTTTATCATGAAGACATTAATGCAGATGAGCTCAAAACATAATGTTTTCATTTAAGCCAATATTTAAAAAACATAGCAAAGCAATCAGCGAATTTAAATATCTCAACCTTACATAACCTAATAAAATCAGATAAATTGGAAGAAACTTTTCCAAACGTAGAAATTGCTACAAGAATATTACTTTGCCTAATGGTTACCAATTGTAATGGAGAGCGGTCATTTTCGCAGCTTAAGAGAATAAAAAATGAATTTTGAACAACAATGTTACAAGAACGACTGAGTAATTTGTCAATTATGTGCATAGGAAGTGATATCCTTCAAAAAATTGACTTTAAGGATATAATAGAAGATTTTGCTCAACAGAAATCCCAAAAGAAACCGTTATCGTAAAAGTAACCAAAAAACCAGCAGCATTCTAATATCATTAATGACATATTATATCATACTGTATTTGATTACCTATAATAAATGGTTATACTTAGTAAAAAATGTTATTATAATTCGCTTTTTTTACTTTCCAAAAGGGCCCTAAATTCTTGTGTGCCCAAGGGCCCCAGCCTAGTTTAAGACTGCCCTGCATATAATGCTAATTTTTCAACAATTTTCAACCCCCCCCCCCTGCCCGGTGGGCATCCTTTATTTAAAAAAAAAAACTGAGTATTCGCAATTTAGTGTTGAGAATTATGATTTGGATATTTTCTGGGGTTAACCGCTCTTGGTGAAATTATAATATTAGTTAAAATTTCCTATTCAATCCTTTAAAGTCTATATTGTCACAATAAACCTATTTTTTCACTATTCCCATTTCTTCACCAATACCCAGTACAACCTGAAAAAATCATCATCTTGTTAACTGAATCTAATCTTATTACCGTTAGTAACAAATTATAGGAAACAACTCGTACATTTTTATTTTATTTTTTAAATATCGAAAAGTCTTTGGAACACTTGAGCTTCGAAATACCTCCATAGTTGTTGCACTCATAAATAGTTCAATTGCTTCCCAGTGCGAATATCAAGCGGCTTAGGAATGTTGTTCCCAATTACTTAACATCCTGCTTTGTATGGAATTTTCAAATTTATTGACTTCGGATCACCTTCTTTTGTTCCCTATACATATATATACAGTGGGCTATACAACACCAATACTAACACATGTACACATATATATTCTTACATATGCATATCAATATTGAGAAATATATCCAAATTGATTTATAATAGAAAAAATGTTTCACCGTTGTCTTTTTTTATTTATAGCTGAATATCCAAGTCATATATTTGCAGATTAAATAAGAAAGATACAAAATGGCCAGCTTATTATTATTATATGAATATGTTATAATGTCTTCTCTCTGAGATACTCTAAAGAAAAGACAATTTTAAGATATAAAAAAATAAAAAAATCATCTTCTAAGGAAGTGTGGAATTTATGTTATCTGGAATTTAGTTCCAAGCAATGAAATCGAAAATTATTACTTTACGTATATATTGTACTCGTGTGTGTGCGTCTATCTGTGAGAGTGCATTTTAATAATGTTTATTTATTTTATTAACTTCAGAGATATCATCTGTAAAATGCAGAAGATTAATATATAAAAATTGTTGTAAATTTTTATTTATTTATTTTTTATCGGTTAATATACATATAAGTTTTATTTTTTTCATCATTATCGTTAATGTCCGAAGACTGACTGGTTTGATGCAACCTTCCCCTATTTCACTCTTTTCCAATTTGATACTTTTATCACTTTAAAAGTCCTTTAACTTTCATTAACTTTTAAAACCTGTCTAATCTAAGTCTTCTCTCTTCACCTTTTTCCTTCCTCAAACTCAACAATTGGCCCATTGTTTCAATATAATATGAGCTCTTCTCTTCACTAAACACTCTTCCACAAATATCTATCTTTTTAATCCTTTTAAAATCTTCCTAATTAGTATAATCTATTGACAAATGTATTTTTAATACACTGTTATAGCAGGAATTTTCAATAGCTTCTAATCTCTTCCCCTGTCTTTGTCTTTCGCAAGTTTCAACAACCAATAGAGCGCAATGCTTCAGACATTGTTCTTCAGCAACAACTTCCTATTTTTTGATCAAATTAAGTACATACATAATTTTTTATTATCTTTGATTTTTTCTTCACTCGCTTCAAGTTAGCTTGCTTGCTAGTAACCAGATTTTCTAATTCCCTCTTCTTGTGATAGCTTAAAACTGTTCCGTTTTCTTTAGCTATTTTTTAAAAATAATTTTTATAAAAACCGACTTCAAAAAATTAAATGCAACAAATAAAATACACTAAAAGGTATAAAATAATTATTATCTTATTTAGTTACAACTAAACGACGAAATATTAACATGAAATTACTTTTTGAAGTCGGTGCCAAACAAACTATACCTATAAGCGAGCGTACCCGCCAAACGTACTAAGTAAGATTCGTCGAGTGCGATTCATAAAAGGTATATGTTTGGCACCGACTTAAAAATGTAATTTCATGTTAATATTTCGTCGTTTAGTTGTAGCTAAATAAGATAATAATTATTTTATATCTTTTAGTGTATTTTTTTTGTTGCATTTAATTTTTTTGAAGTCGGTTTTATTTTTTTCTTAAAAATTTTTATTTTTCTCTTTTTAGTGATGTTATTTATAGTGATCCTATCATCAGAACTTGACCAAATTAATAGAGCACCATCCCTAAGATACCCCCTTTCCAATAAAAAAAATCGGTTCATAAACAAAGAAGTTAGTCCTGAACAAACCTAACAAAAAAGGTCTAATACCTATGAAAAAATGGGACCAATCGGAAGGTAGACTGGACCCAATGCAATTATTTTTTTCAAAATCGGTCCACAATTGGCGGAGATATGAGGTAACATATGCACAAAAAAAAAATTCAGTCGAATAAAGAACCTCCTCCTTTTTTTGAAGTCGGTTAAAAATAACTTTCATTTTGATTCAAATTGAGTTTTATTTTAAAACCCTCTTTTAAAAATTCCATTTTTTTTTCTCCCCAAGTTCCACAAGAGCGACATTATCCAAAGATATAACTATACTAGAATATATTTATTTACTAATAATTTGTTTATTATCTATTGGTACAAAATCATGACCATGCCATTTATATGTTCTTCTAGCTTCATTAGAAATCCAATGATCATCATCATCATCTTCGTTGATAAGAATTGATCAGAAATATTTAGAGAAATTAGCGCCACATTGAAAATTATATATATATTTTTTTATTTTTATTAATTTTATATAAGGAAGCTAAAATTTTACTAATTGACTTTTTGAGCTATCCTAATTGCAGAAACATCACATTTATGTATTTACAATTGTCTTTATCATTGGCTAGTCATTTTCACTAGTAGAAAATAATAGTTTTGGAATTGTTAATTTTATCTTTAATTCTCTAAATAACTTTTGACCATTTCAAAATAAAATAAAAAATATAAGTAAGTATATGTGAAAGTAAAAATGAAACAGTTTTGTCTAAAGAATATGGTCAACCGATGGTGACCCAAACGCCTTATTATTATACTCCGAATTGTATTCATTTTATAATTTGATATTCTCTTAATTCTTGAAATAAAAAAATTGTTATTAAAATAATATTAATTGAATTAATATTTGTTGTATAGTTTGAAGTAATTTTTCTATTTCTTTTGCTTTTTTAATTTATAATCTGATTTCCAAAATGGCATGTCATTCATTTCTGACAGCAGATTTCATACTATCCAGAAAGGTGTCGTCTCCTATAAATTGACCAAAATTTGTATGTGTTTCTGCGCTTTCCCTATTTTATAGATACTTTCACGGAAAATGATCTGATGAGTTTAAAATCAGTATTCCCCCTCAAGGCATGCTTTGCTCGTAGCACGCGTTTTGCCGATTTCCAACACTCTTTCGCGATTAAATTGGTGCCGGATCACTTCATTCGCCAATACGTTTGTCTCCATGACTTCAAGGAACTGGAATTTTCTCCCGGCCACCGTCTTTCCCGACACTTATAACTTGCAAACCTCCAAAACCCGGGTGTACAAACACCTAATCCTCCACCCTTTCGATTGAAAATTCTTCTTCTCTTCGGTAATGCAATGGTCTTTCGAGACCCATAGAGATTGATGAAGTCCTGGTGCGCCTTCTTGCATTCAATTTCATAAAAAAAGTAAACCTTAACTGCAACTGTTGTCTTTTTACTTATCATTGAAAAATTCTTTAAATAAATAATAATATTTGCAAATAATATTGGAGTGTTTCCGAGGTTGATGTCCTTTTCTTTCTATAACGTATAACGCAACACTCATCTGTTGATGGGTCTGATGTGGATTGCAGTCTGCCGCCCACAACATCCGGCCCGCAGCTGTCTGACAGCAAATTCCGGTGCTCTCTTCGATTCGTGTCGCACCTGCCATCACCAGATTCGACACACTCGCCTATGTAGACACCGTAGCCTCCACACCACTCACTATCAGTCTCCCTTTAAGCTGGTCCAGCAAAAAATTATTTCACACCCCTTCACCACTTTTAAATTATTATTATTATTATTTTTTTAATTTGAAAAACAATTACTTCTTCAATGAGAAAAACAAACGAACTATGCCTAATTTTTTAAATAAATATCTCTATCTAACTTTCTTTGAAGAATTTTTAAATTTGATTATTCTCTTATTTAGAGACTTTACCTACCTCTATATACAGTATACAGTATAACAATCAATTTTTTCCAATATTTTAAAATTTAGAACATATGGTGGATAAACAACTTACTAATGAAATTTTCGTGGTCGAGTTTGTGTTTATAAGCCTTTGAGTCAGCACATTATTTAATAGTTGAAATACTATAACGGATTTTTGTGAATTTATATAGAGGTAGAGAATTCGAAAAATAAAATAATATTGGCTAAAAATACCTTCAATTTGATGAAAAAACGTTTCAACTTCGTTATAGTATATTTCCTATTTCCTAAAACTTTGGCGATCAGACTGTTTATTAATTTATAAAAAAATTTTGGTTGCATCGAAATTGTCAGCACTGGTGCAAGTTGACTCAAAATCTAAATAAAATTTACCAAAATATTTTTGAATATATAAACAATTGCTAATATTCCCTACTCTATTTCTTTTAGAACCATTTTGAAAAATATTAAAATCTCAAATATGTTTTCTCGTGAGATGAAAAAGGTAGATGAAACGAACTAAACTGCTACATCTTAATTATTCTTTCCCGATCGGAACAATACTATCACTTAACGGAATGTTTGATTGCATAACCTTTATTATATGTAAAAGGGTTCTTGATCGTGTGAAGAGAGGGAAAACATTCTGAAAATTACAATTATTAATAAAGAAACTAATTTCGATTTTTATCTCGCTGAGATTGATTGGCATTTCGTCATCTAGGTCACCTAGGTGTGGTGTGTGCGTGTATGTAAAGTTGTCCTCTGGAGGTGATGTACAAGAGAGGGGGAGATTCGATTATCAAAAGACTAAATTAGATCACTTGAGAAATCGTTTATTAAAAAGACAGTAAAAACCCATAGAAAGGTCGATGTAATTCAATTGTCCGAGGTTTTATTTATACTTTATAATAGATTGATAAAATATTATACATATTAGGAGAGTAGAAAATTGTTTATGGATTTCGCTGTAGAAAAACACAACAAAAAAACACTCTTTTGCTATCTTGTTGAAAGTATTTATTTAATTATTCCGGTAGTTTATAATATCTTCTAGACGATTTTCTATTTTACTTGTTATTTTCTCCTGAGCATCTTCCTTAGAAGGCCGGAGTTAATTAATATGTTCGAAAATTTTTAGCTTAAGAAGTTTTGGTTGAAAATGCATATAATCTGAAAAAAATTAATCGATATATTCAACTGAAAATTGGCAGTAAAGTTTGGATTAATAAGTTGCTACAGCTTTTCAGCTCAAACCGTTTAATAAAAACGTATTTTTGTCTTCAAATTAAGATTTTACAATTTTCTTATTATAAATTTTTATACGTATAATTATTATTCTTCCATTGAGGTATATATCACTGTCTCATTGCAGAACTTGATAAGGTGCATCGCCCAAGCCCATTTTAAGGGCGAATTCTGAGAAAAAAATTCGAAATTTTACGTCCAAAAAAACCTAAAAAAAAAAAAAAGATTAAAGTTCCTATTAAATAAAAAACTAATAAAATAAACAGTCCGAATATATCATAGATATTTATACATAACTCAAAAAAATCTATAATTTTTTGAAGTTTCGGACATCGGGAGGACGTCCGGGCACATCCAAAATCAAATTTTTCAAATTCCTTTTTTGGAGTTGTAGAAAATACGTGACAAAATAAATTATCGAATTTAAGTTAACTTAAATTTATTTAATTAACTTAAAATCATTTAATTAAATTTAAATTATTTTCCAAACGCCTGAATATAGGCAACCACCACTCTTCTTAATATTGCCTTTTTCTTAACTCAAGAACAAAAAGTGGTAGAAAGTTCTTCATTTTTATTTTCAAAATAAAGACTAATTAGATTTCTGGCCACCTAGCTTAATAACTTCCGGTTTAAAATGGGAAAAATCAGAAAAAAATTGAATCTTTATATAAGGGAGCCAGTATGAATGAACACTTGAACAGCTGTATGAAATTCGGCAAAAAATCTTGTATTACTAAACTCCACTTTTCCTTTTAGTTTCATCTTTATAAAACTCAAACCGTTCCCTGACAATTTTCATATCTCTGAAATGTTCCCGCATAGCAAGCGCTCTTGTTCGTTAAATTAAAAAAAATCAAATAAATATTTGTTATTTTCTAATTAATCTTTTTGCCAACATAAAACTTGACCTAGGGCATAAAACATAAAAAGAAAATATTAAATTTTCTTGATGTATCTCCCACAAGTACGCTCCTTTAATAATACCTGATTTAGAAGTTCAAAAACCATAATTCCATTTGAAAATATAACTTTAATGACAACTATAACTTTTGTTAACGACTTTATTAAAGATGTTTCACATCATATACTTTTTAATTATTAAATAAAATGTGCCATTGGGTTTCCTTTTGTCACACTCAATTTAATCTGTTCTAGCTATTTATTTCATAGATATTAGATATTTGTCAGGTCTTATTTGAAAGTTTATAATTACAAATAAATACGACTGAAAGTGTTAGATGAGATTAAAGGTAATTTTACGGATATCATATTAATAGTATTAAGAATGAAAAGCGTTACATGTAATAAAAATGAAAGCACTTGCGTTTAATCAAGTTACCCCAAGCAAGGCTTGAAAATTCATTTAATTGATTCTATCAACAACTCTTGATAAGTATATCTATTATCTACCCTAAAGCTTCCCTGATTTGCAAGAATTCAACATGCAAATCAAATTAGAAAAATAAATCCAATTTGTCAATTTGTTCATTTTTATGACTTCTAGAGAATGCATTTCCACGAATTTTTCAATCTTTAAAGACCCTGCTAGACAAATTCCTTCAATTCAGAACTGACTCCTGAATATTCCATTGGCCCCAATTTCATTAAAAACAAATTCCAACTTGACTATGTCGGTCCATGGCTGGAGGGGTTTTACGTAAATATGAGGCCATCGGGTAATTGTGTCCTCCCGGATTCATCTTGCAATAGGATTATTCTTTATCAGGCCTGAAAACGGATAATGAGTCATTCCTCTTCCAATGCACATCTCAAATCCGCAATAGATGCTATAGAAGTGGCACTAGCTCGAACTCTTCGTTTTAGCTCATCCCAAAGATGTCCTACTATATATATGTTGCAGTAAAAACCCGTTTTTAGTAAGAATGGGTTCTTACTAGTTAAAACGCATTTCACTGAATACCTTTGTGGCAACTAGAATTTACTGATGTTGGTTGAGTTTGGTTTAAAGGTCTAGAATCTTCATTTTTTACCTTCTGTTTCATTTTGGGTGTTTATTTTCAAAAAATTTTAAACAAAAATGTCAAAAATTAGAAGCAAAGTTGTAAAGAATCTAACTTTTGACATTTTCGTTTAAAAAATTTTGAAAATAAACACCCAAAATAAGGCGTAAGGTCAAAAATGAATATTCTAGACCTTTGAACCAAACTCAACCAACATCATTAAATTCTAGTTGTCGGGTTTTTACTGCAACATATACATCCACAATCAGCTGAATTTTAGTGTCAAAAACAACCCTTTTTTTTAAAGAAATACCTATGTCTTTATATTCGACCTTATATTTGTCTACTTACCTATAGATACAAATTTTAGATTTTTTTTTTTTTTTTTTTTGTAAAAATGCCCCTTAAAAATTTTATTAAAAAAAAATTGTGTTTATCAGGAATGCAAATATTATAAAAAAGTCACCAAAGAGTGGGAAAATAAGACAGAACAACCAGTTTGTATAATAGGAGTATTTAATATTCAAATATAATCTTATCAAACCGACAACTGTAAAAGTGATGCATTTTAATTGTTTTGGCTGTAGTGCTATACAGGATGTTCGCACT
Organism: Forficula auricularia; assembly: GCA_024734495.1. Classification (NCBI taxonomy): domain Eukaryota; kingdom Metazoa; phylum Arthropoda; class Insecta; order Dermaptera; family Forficulidae; genus Forficula; species Forficula auricularia. Next base: position 6,661,575 of record JALMQS010000085.1, on the reverse strand, counting down.
CTACTATGGAGGCCCAGGTTTGATTTCTTGACGTATTATTAATCTAAAGCGCATCAATGATATCTCTATAATTATTATCTAATTATAAAAAAATATTACAGAGTAAAAGAGAGTTGATCATTTATCCAGGAATATACTTTACCAATAACAAGACCCCATTAATTGAGGAAAACCTATGTTAAGAAATTCTATTAATACTTGAACATATTATAAAATGCACCAACTTAAGAAAAGTGAGAAATTTCAAGAACGTCATTTTTTATCACAATTTCATTTATTTTTTTCATAGATGTTCATTAGCCAGTAGGTATGAGGTATTTTAAGATGCTATCTAAATTCGAGTATGAAACAAACATTGCTCTATCTTTCATTGTTGAATATTTCTAAAATTCTATCAGGGCAACTACTCTTTTCTTCTAGGATATAGCATCCTTTTAATTAAAAAAAATCCTTGCAGCCCAAATGTTTAGGTGGCAATTTTTTTTCTTTTCAATAACTTATAAGTTTATCTATTGCAACATTTTTTAATCACATTCTCAATTACATTTTCTAATTTAATTTCTACACACCTTTTAAATTAAAATTTTAATTAAAAAAAATTGTATTAGTCTTTAGATATCGCTACTTTTATGTAATAATATAATATAGTATAATTATTATTTGGCCTGCGGTGGACTACTTATCAATATTTTTCTTTCTGTTCAGTGGTCCATGGTCACCACAAAGTAATGATGAAATCGAATATTGACTGCCATGAACTTGACCTCGTCTCATGGTGTCCATTTCTTATCCAACTTTCTCCAGATCATAAACCACCTCGATTATTTCCTCCTCCTCTTTTTCTTTCTTTAATTCCCCATTAATTTGCGAGGTCATTGGTACTTGAGGGCATCCTCTCTGCAAAGACAAATCGACAGCAATAAAGCTCACCGGCTCGCTTAATAAATTTAAATGCCCAAAAGAGGCTTATAGTATTAAAATATCAGCGATATTTCATTTTGGCTATGTCTTGAAGATGCAGGTGTTTTTAAGATATATATCAATTTCCTCGAAAAATATTTTCAAATCTTTTTCAAATCTAGAAAGATGTCGCGCGATGCAATGGGAAATTCATTAACCTGGGGGTAGGCACATTAATGAGATTCGCTCATTCTTTTTGTCTCTCTATCTTTCAGGTACATCTCTCCCTTTAATTATACTTTTATTTTTGTCCCTTGTCCGTTGTCCTGGCTTCGCAGCCATGTCAAAGCAACTTGCCGCGTTATTTATCGTGGCCGGTTGTGCTTGTGTAGTTATTTCTCTGTGTGTGTGTATGTCTGGTTGCTGCTGTTCATTGTCCCTTTGCTCTCGAGTTTCTTCTCTTTGGTGGCTTCGGTTTGTGTCAAGATTGTTTCTTGAGCCACCATGGCTGTATGTTGATATTTATGGACGAATACTACGGGATTTACACTCTCAATCGTTTAATTGACAAAAATAAAAATGCTAAAATTGGAACCGATGTAATAAATCCCATCCCAATGAGTTGTTTTATGTTAATGTTCTTGTTTCTTTTATTTGTTTTGGATCAGGAGAAAGAACCCCTATGATTTGGTTCCTGCCTTCTTTAATCCTCATCTAAATCTCACGGCAGCTTGATTTTTTTCTTTTCGTTTTTATATATAATTCATTCATTCAAATATATCGGTCTGTAAGGATACAAGTAATGTAATAATTTTAATGTTGAAAGCTTTGTTGATCAGAATGAAGATTTTATCTTCGGACCATGTATCGTGAAAATATGTAATATACAAGTTCATGGGCGCCGGCAAGATTATTTTGAGGGGGTGCATCTACATCTACTCACTATACTATTAACTAATAAAATACAATTTATAATTCTTATAATTATAGATAGGCATATAATATTAGACATTTAAATTAAGTTAATGTCACTCACTCTATTTTACTTTCTATGTGATAGCTTAAGGAGCCAAAAGGCCCATCACTACTCCCTATCCCTATTGAATATAACTAACATTGGAGGGTTATTAAGAATCAGTTATCTACTTTTGACGATTAATTAATCCCCAAAATCATTACCGCGTGGAGGTGGATTCGTTCAAGTTAATGTCAAATTTAAATCTTTTTCTGCATATTTTCTTTCATCACAGGGTGAGGGAAATACACCCCTTGCACCCCCTGCCGTAGCCCATGTACAAGTTCGACAATCCACGATTCTTTGGAAAACAGATTACTTATTTCTTAACTTTGATGCTGGGGATAAGAACCTTGCTTATTTGAGTCTGAGAAACCATACCTCGATTTCGGTATTAGTAGTTGATAGATTTGACTTGGAAGGCATATTTACCTAGTGACCTCTAAGATATTTCTTGTTTTTACTTGCGGGCTTTTATCTGAAGTCTTCTCATTCTCAGATTCATCCACATTTCTCTCTTCTCTCACATTTTATCAAGTCTCATTTGGAACTATTATATCCACCCATTTATTTGTACTTTCCCAATCTCTGCTTCTTTACATCGCCTTAAATATTCAATTCATTTATTCGCTTAATGCGAATGAGAATAAATTCCGGATTATATTTTTATACAGGTGACTAGCGGCAACTGACATGAGAGTTCAATTTCCAATGATATTCCATGCAATGCAAGGATAAATGACCTGTTTACATAGTTGGCTTTATTTTTATAATTAATTGAAAACTGAATTGAACAGAATGGGATTTGGTCGCCTGCAGGCGAAAACGAAAAACAGAGAGAGATTATTCATGATCGAGCAATGAAAATTAAATTTAATACAAGAGAACATTTTCAATCATGAAATTGATTCAGTCGGATAAAATGATGAATAGGATTATTAAACTAAAACAACTGCAGAGGTACATCAATAAGATGTTTGGACCTTTTATATTAGGAACAATGATTTATAAATATTTTAGAATAATTTATATATGTATTTTAATATGCAATATGAAGAAGTAAAACAAGCTCGAAACACACCTTTTTAAGCTTCAACTCAGAAGGTGAAATAAATTCTAAGCGTTCGTGACCATCAACTCTATCTATTGATGTGAGATGGTCAGCCTCACGCTCTAGCCGGCTTTAAATTTTTGAATCGTCTGTAATTTTTTTTTATTTAATTAGTTACGCTTGTCAGTCAAATTTTTTTAAATAATATCGATGAAAGAAGTTTTTTCTTTATGGATGTGGAACAGCTAGAAGTTAATTCTTGCATTGTGAAAAAATGAGGAAGAGATTTGAGGGTTGGGGTTCAGAATAAATGGCAATTATACTGTATCTTTCAAGATTCCCTGTTGCGGGAAAAATAGAGACTGGATAGAGTTTCAGTCTCTAGAACTCACACAGAGAAATGGATTGACAAATTCTTTTGTTCGATTTGTATTTAATTTGACGTTGTTGGCTGTTGTATGTTTGAAAATTTATAAATATTTATTTTGTGTTATTTTGCTTTATTTATTAGTTTTATCTCATTTGAATAAAACAAACAAAAGGGGATTGAAAGATTGGAGCTTCAAAATAATAACGGCGTCCGAATTAAATTTTTAAGGGGGTTCGGGACTGTTTATCATTTTTATAAGAAAATTCTCAAATTTTTCCCATCGAATCATTGATGTATTAAATATTTATTCCCGAAATTTGAAGTTGATCGTCTGTCCCATTACCGAGAAATAAATTATTGAAAATTGTCCCTTTAACATGGAAGTAAATAGACCGAGCTTTTAAAAGGACTATAACTGCTATACAAATTATACCATTTTTAACAAATTTATACAGATCAATAATTCAACTTTTATGAATCGAATGATACATTTTTCAATAGATTTGATAGTATAGTTAATTAGTTATTTATAAATGTAAAAATAAAGTTATTTTCAGCCAACAGAATATAACAAAAGCACAAGTGTAGAATTCCAACTCTATTTCTTGAAATCGTTTTTGTGTTAAATAAATGTTTTTATAATGAGAAAAAAATTATCTCAATATTCTTTTTATTAATGTTATCAAAATAAAGATTTTTATTCCAAATTAACCTCATTATTAACAATTTTTTTATTAAACAATTTATTAGGCAGACGTCACTCTGCAGAAATAGAAAAGATTTTTTCGAAGATCAACCAGATAGATAAGCTGTCCCGAACATCCTTAAAAAAACTCATCAGTCTATCTGAAAGTTGCCTTCGGTTTCCAGTCCCAGTACGTATATATAAGTAAGTAATTCTGCGTAAGTGATTGTGCATCTGTATGTAAAATCGTAAGTATAGGATCCAGATTATAGTCGGTTAAATTTGTCAATACTAGTAGTATGAGTGGGACACATGGGCGTCTGCAGGGGGGCAAGAGGTTTCACATCCCCCCTCCCCCTCCTGGGATCGAATAAAAAATATCTTAGCAGAAATATTTGATTGTACATATGTCAGAAGAGCTGTCGCCTTCTATGGAATTGTTCGGACTGCCGAAAATTGGAAATTCTTTGAGGCGAAAACTAGAGATAATTAAATTTCGCTGACAGCCAATTTTAATTTGAAATGCATCGTAGTTACACTATATGATTAAATAAGCGACTTTTTCGAATTTTTAAAAAATATCATTTTTAAAAACTCTACCAACTGACTAAATTCAATTTAAAATTTACATTGAGAATTTCTCCGGTAACATTTTGACATACTAACTTATCTGATAACAATTAAGATAGCCTTTTTGGTTTCTCATTTTAAATCTTGAAAAAGTCTAAATAAAAAACACGTTACGTCTCTATTAAATTAATATTGTGTTTTAATTTATTTGAAGTCTACTATAAATACCTGATATTTTTCATTTAAAAATTTGAGTACGAATTGGATCATAGAATTAAAAATATAATTTAGATAAACAATAATATTAATTTTTAATTAATGAATCAATGTCAATGCTGCGAAAAATGGACGAGAAAGAGATTAAAGAAATTCCATAATTCAAATAGACATTAGGTATTAGTTTGGGTTCGGGGATCAGTGGCTAAGAGGATATAGGAGCTAAAGCTCTTATGACAAAGCATCGCAGTACACATACGAGCTCCCGGGTTCGAACCCCGGCTGATCCTTTTGTATATAATAAAATTAATTTTTTCTTCCTATCCTAAATTTAACTTTGTAAATAATATTAATATATTTATATAATATTATGTTAATTTTTGAGATCAGGGGAAAAAGAGTTCTGCCAGAGGCGTCTGCCTTGCAACTATAAAATAAAATAAATTATTTTGAAAGATTTTATAATCATTATTATTATTTGTCATTAAAAGCGTGAAATGAATTACATATAAAAAATGGCAAATACTTGTTTTATTTATTTAATATTATTGCAATGAATGTGGACTTCTCACTTTTCCTTCAGATATAAAATTAGATGTGAAAATAAATTAAAGAAGTTTCGTAATTAAACTTGAAATAAGTAAACAAGTATCTACTACCTAGATGACAAGTTTTTTCATGGTCTTTTATGCTTGTTTCTCCATGTCTTTGTTTGTATGTTTGGGTAAAATCTTGTCATCGATTTTTTACTTATCTTTTTGGAACCGATTTTCTTGAAATTTTGCAAATAAATGAGGGCAATACTATACTTTATAAAATTTAAGTGAACCCCGTTTCAATATATGGTTGCAATGAAAGTGAACTTCTCATTTTTATTCTAGTAATAAAATAAGATTTAAAAATAAATTAATGAAGTTTCGTAATTAAATTTGAAATAAGCAAACAAGCACCCGCTACCTGTTTCACAAGGTTTTTTATGTTGTCCTGTACCATATATTTGTTTTTCTGAGTGAAATCTTGACTATGATTTTTATCCATTTTACCGACGAATTTCTTGGAATTTTAAACATATAACCTATGTATTATTGATGGCAAATACAATATTTTATAAATTTTAATTTAAGCTGCCCCCTCTCCCTCTCCCCAGATTTTCATAATGTGAGAAAACTAACAATATATATATATATTTATTGACAGGTTTTCGTTACAACGAGTATTTTACACCCATATTAAGATATGAATATTTCAAAGAGTAATGGGTCGATTCTGAAACGCGATGTAATAGGTTCATCAGTGTAACTAGATACAATTCACATTTAGTTAGACCGGTGGAGTGTTTACATCCTGTTTCAGAAAAAACTCATAAAATTACAAATATATTAAGGAAAACTTGCATTTATTTCAAAATGCACTTAACACTACTAGAAGATAAAAATTTAAAAAAAATATATACATACCTACCCACATGACGAAAATTAAAAATTTAGGTCGTTTTAACTAAAAATGTTAATAGAACAAGCACCCTTTCTGTTATTTATATATATAAAAAAAATTGGTACATACTGAAGAATAACTTCATGTATGCTCAGCATGTACCGCTCAGCGTTAGTCGAAGTAGTAAATTCACTCGAACATTTTCAATTTTTTAATTTTTTGCTTATTCTTGCCTAAATATGCCTAAAAAAATACTTAAAAAATAATTTTCAAGCATGATTTTTATTCTCTCTAACTAGATTCTGATACCAACGATATCTCAAGAACAGAAGACCTTAGAAAATTCATTTTACTGCCAACAAGTTTATATTTTCAAAGCAAAAAAAAAAAAACTGTTTAGAATATAGCTATTAGCAGTATTTTTTTTGGAGAGACGGGCTGGTATAATTTCAATAGAGAATTGATGCAAGGCAGAAATAAAATAAAATAAATTTATTGGAAAGTCATTTTCATCCTATTAAAAAACTGATTAGATATTAGTTGAATAAAAGATTTCACTGTCGATGGTAACAGAATTGTTTTTATTTTTGGTTAAAAATAAAATGAGAGATGGAGTCTTTTGTTTTTTAAATTAAAAATAATTTTATTTAAAAAACATAAGACTCCATCTCTTTTTTTTTTTAAAAAAAAAAAAAAAAAAAAAAAAAAAAAACTGATTAGATTTTGATATTTCTAGCATCATAACTTCTGGTCGAAAATGCAGAAAATCAGAAGTAAAAAAACGATTATTAATTAGGGTGCTCTTCAACGGTGGTTGCTAATAAGCTGAAATATAGTGCCTTCTATTTCAAACCGTTCATTGACAAATAATTTCCAAATTACCAAAAAGAGTGTAGCCAGTTTTGAAAAGTTTTGACTCTTTCTTTCAATTTATTTCCAGCATTTTGAATTAATAACGTTTTTAAATATATGTTTATATTTATTATTTATGTTAGCAATGAATCTGAATTTTTCACTCTTCCTCTTGGTATAAAAATAAAAATAAATTAGATAAAAAAATAAATTAAAGAAGCTAAGTAATTAAATTTGAAATAAATAAACAAGTACCTACCTCAACTACCTATATTAATATTATCGTGATGTGTTTGATATTCGCAAAGGCTCGTTGACTCGGATGTCTTGTGGTCATTATCATCCATTTTGTAGGAGATGGGTTCTTTCTTGGAGGAGAGTGTGGTCCAAGTCCTCTGGTGGGGGCAACCGAGAGGACTTCACGTTTAAATAGCTTAACGCTTAAGGCGTCGCTGATTTATCGCTTGCTAAATACATTTATTAAAATAAAACAAACTTCAGCTACCTTAACAAGCATACAAGCAGAAGACGAAGAAGAGGACTCAGAAGTAAAAAAAAAAAAAAAAAAAAAAACGCTTAATTTTTATATTAATTTTTCTAATGAAGGGAGAGGACATTAAAAAATTTCATCTTTAACATGTCGACTACTTTTCAATGTTCATTTATTTATTAATTTATTATATATATTAAAAAAAGAAAAAAAAACTTGAAATTTAATCGGCGTGAGGTTGAGTCAGTCACATATTAAAAGAAATTTTTTAATGTGTTTAGTGCAGACCACATTACTTTCATTTACCCTGAATTAATAACAAATCAACAATAAAATAAAATAATAAAAATTAATTTATTTAGAAACAGTGAATTGTTTATCGAAAGATAAGTCTTGCCTTAACATTGCACATTTTTAATGAGAAAATCTCATCAAAACTTGTCTTTCGATAAAATAGTCAACCACCAAAAAATCAAATCTATAGTGAGTTTTTTTGAATTTTGAAAAACAAAAAAAAATATCAAAATTTTACCCGAGAGTTAAAGCTATTAAGACTAAATTCAATTTAAATTTTAAAATTATTATTTACAAAAATTATCTAAGATTTTATCAAATAAATTTGTTTTTTTGTCAGAAGAGCTGTAGCCCCCTCGAGAATCGAACCCGAGTGCCAAAAAGGATATCAATTCTATTTAACTCATAGAAATATATCTTCATAAAATTCCGCTCTTTTTGTTAAAAGATCTAGATCAATCAAAAATACAGTTTCCTGGATTCGAACTGATGATTTTGTTCTTACTTTTGAAATAGAGACTTTTTTTTCGAAATATGGACAATTAAATTAATAAATAAATAACAAAAAATAAGAATTAAATTTGTTCTTTAAGATATCAATCATTATATAAATTTATACACATTAGTGAACATCTAATTCTTGATAAATTTTTCAAATTTTAAAAAATCGTTACTTAGTTTATCAAATTAAAAAAAATAACATCCTTAGCTGAAAATATTTACGGGTATCAGATTTTGATTTTTAGAAAAATCATTGAAAACAAAAAAATAGATATTCTTGACAAATACCTACCAACTGAAATTATCTACAGAACTGTTGATCCGAAAAAGACTAAAAACCTAAAACACCATAAGTAAAGATATATCTTTAGTTGGTCGATTTAAATGAAAACCGTGTACTAATAGCCGATAACTAATTTAAATTTAGAATTCCATATCCCTGAGATTCACCATTTCTAGTTTGTTATTGACATTATTGTTATTATAGATACAGCATAACTTGTCTTTCAGGGAAGCTCTTTTTGAACTTTGGTTACAATAAAACGTCAAATTCGATTAATACTTGAACTCAATAAGTCGTAAACTTTCAAAAATTGAAAAAAAATTTATTTAGCCTTGCATCTACTACATTAGCCATTGCGTCTTGGTAGAGATCCTGATTATAGCAGATCTACTTTTATTTATATTTTATTTTTATTCAATAAACGTGAATATCCCAATTATAATATTACATTTTTTGTTAAACATATCTTAGGTAGTTACATAAAATTTCATGTGTGATAGTTCAAAATGCATAAACGTTATAGATATCAAAAATATATACTAGGCGCATCATAATTTCCATTTAATAAACTAGTTATTTCCTAAGTTTACATTTGGTTTCTCTTAGTCTACCTAATAATCTAAGATCCAGACTTAGGTTTACCTTCACCTATCGAGTTTCCTAATGAAATTAATATTTTGATAATATAATACAAAACTTAATAGGGTCGACATCCAATTTCCCTGCATAGCTAAATTTAATAAAAATTTAAAGTTGTTAATTTTATTACATAAATGTAGTTATCGAGTTTCCGGATAAATATATTACCAATCGAGAGTAAAATATGTATATAAAATGCCAAAGTTGGGTCGCCATCTTTTTTCCCTGCATATTTAAGTCTAGGTAGACAGGCTATCAACAGGTAACTTTGAATTAGTATTTTGTAGTTATAGAGTTTATTGTTATATATGAAAATGTAGATAATTTTATTGCGAATTAATTAATTAATTTTATTTTTTTTTATTTTATTTTATTTTTTATCATAAATAGCTATGCAATGAAATTGGATGTCGACCCTAACAAGTTTTGTTTATTAATACATTAGATTATCGAAATATTAATTCCATCAGGAAATTCGATAGTTGAAGGTCGACCTAAATCGGGATCTTGTACTATATATGATTTTAATTGTAATAAATGCACTGTTTTTTGATAGCAATCACATTACAGGGAAACACGTCTTGTGAGGAGTTTGCCTCATGCATCACTCTATCCAAACCGTAGAAAGCAGGGTTTGTTTGAACTCAGGCCTCCTGCTGCGGTAGCCAGAATGCTATTTCTCTGCCAACCTTTGGCATTGGAATTAGAAGACATCCAAAATATAATTCCAATAATTCATTTATTCTTTATAAGTGAAAATAAAAACGCTTATTTCAAATAGTCATTTTTCTAATGAATGAAGAGGATATTAAAAAATTTCATCTCTAACATGTCGACCACTTTTCAATGTTCATTTATTTAATAATTTATTATAAATGAAAGAATAAAAAAACTATGTTGAAATTTAATCGGCGTGAGGTTGAGTCAGTCTCAAAGAACCAAAAAAAAAAAAAATCATCGTTTAATCAATTGTATAGCAGAAGAATTCATAATGTAATGGAGGAAAAAAAAGAGAGTTATAACTCTCTACAATTAATTGTTTTCCAAGCGATTAGTATTTAGTAATTAGTAATGGAATGCACCGCACACACTCGGGGAGAGATAGAAACAGAAATCCAGTTGGCGTTTTCTTTCGAAGTTCGTAAATCAATTCCTGATGATAGAAAGTGCTGGGAAATAGAGAGGGAAAGAGGAGTTATTGGCAGACCAAGGGTAAAATTAACAATAAATATCAATTGACAGCAGGATAGAAAATCATTTTCAATTATTGAAAAATTATTAATAAATCTGGAAGCAAGTACAAATTTGTTCTCGTGCGTTAATAAATAAAGATTAAGGGCCAGTTTCATAAAAAAAAACTAATCCTCGGCTTACTTAACTCCAGGTTGAGAGTTACCCTGGAGTTCCAAACAATATGAATTTCATAAAACAAAATAGTGTCGAGTTAGCTCACCCTGAGTCAAGGGTAGGAAAATAGGTTGGCAACGGCCAAATTCCCTAGATTTTAGTTATTAAAAAAAAAAAATTATGTTTAAATTTTTTGTTTGTTTTGTATTCATTTCATTCAAATGAATGAATGTCTTGTATTCTTTTATTATTTAAAAACAATCAAAAAAATTTTTCTATTTAATCATATAAAAATAAAGTCGTAAAAAAGTTAATATATAGATACAACAAAACAGACAAAGCATGTAATTTTAAAAATTTGGAATGTATTGAATAAATGAATATTAAATTTTAGGACCAATCTTCAATTAAGCGTAAAAGAACTCCCAATTTCACAATAGAAGAGGAGAATCATCTTGTTTTTCTCGTTAATAAATATAAAAATGTGTTGGAATCTTAGCGTTCAGATTATGATGCTAATTTAAAGAAAAAATAAAGTAAAAATATGGGATGATTTGGCATCAGAATTTAATGCTGACTCCAATTGTTTCCAATCTAATTTTATTCTACGAAATAAATATAAACATTTAGCTATTTTATTAGAAATATCTGCTTTCTTCGATTTTAGTTTGAAATTTTTTTAATTTAATTTATTAGAAATTTACTTTTAAAAAATATACCTATATAATGAATTCTTTTGTTTTATTCTAGTTCCGTGTTAACATAAATTAAAATTTTATATACATGTATATAGGTATATTTGACCATATTTAATATTATATAAAAATAAATAATATAACGATTAGTTTTGAATTATTTTGATTAGAAACACTAACCTATAAAATGTTTTTCTAATGTAAATAAACATAGGGTTATCCCCAGGATAAAGGTTAACCCATCAATTTCGGAGAGTTAAATATAGGGGGGTTAAGTTTGAGATCACCCTATGTTTTTTTTATGAAACACATTTCGAGAGGTAACCCCAGGATGTTCCCTAGCATAGGGTCATCCTATTTTTATGAAACTGGCCCTAAGGAAACTTTTAAAAACAAACTCTGCAAAATTTTGTGTATATGGCCGATTTGTAATTTTTTGATTATAGTGATGCAATGAGGGGCACATCGAGAAGATGTAGCTTCTAAAATCTTGATATACGCGTTTGCATTACCGAGGAGAAGAGATTGATCAATCGAAGGAGTAGAGACGAATTCTCTATGCATCCTTAGCGGTCTTTAACGACTTAGATTATAATATAAGTCTTGTTGAAGGACGAGGGAGGGAAAGTGTTCCTGGCCCTAAAAGTCATGGGGATATGAACTTGTTCTGTACTTTTCCAATTCGACCAAGCTTACGGGTGTTGGAAGCTAACGATTCGCGAATTACACATAAAACGAGCTTTGGTGGGAATAGAGCCATTCATGTAAATCACTGTTTTACAACGTGTGGCTCGCGAAGCCTCAGTAAAAAATAAAAAAAAAAGTTTAAAAATATATTTTTATTAAGAAAATGTTAATTAAAGGATATTTGTAGCTTAACACAAGGCGAGGCGTTCGGCAATGTAATCGATATAAAAATATGTCTGTTATAGGTACTTAATTGTGGATTTAGCCGATACCTAATTATAAAAATTAATAAAAATGTACGGATTTGATATTTTTAACATAATAAAATACAGGTTACAAACTGCGGGGGGTACGGGGTCGCGAACAATTTTTTTAATACTAAGAGCATCGCGTCATGAAAAAGGTTGAAAAACACTGATATAAATAATCCAAATCTTATTAGTAGAGTGAATTAAAAAAAAAATCATTTGAATGTTTTTGAAAAAATTAGCAAAATCAACTTAAAAAAAAATCGAAATCAAACAATTTAAAGATTTATCTATGTATGTGGAAATTAGTTTGTTTATTTCAAGACATGCATCCACAGATACCTTTTCTTATCTTCACGATACAAGGGTCGCGGACTACAGAGGTTGTACCTTTTTGGTGCAACTTCTTCTTGTATCAATATTATTATATATAAAGAAAAAAGGGGGTTTTGGCGGAAGGTGACTTTTCAACCAGGGGTGGCTGTCCAAAAAATACCCCTTCATTTTTTAAATTTTATTTTATTCTTCGTTCCTTTTTGCAAAATTTATCGATAACCTCATTATATAATTTTTTGTTATTTTTTTTCAAATTTAACATTGGATTTTTAATCAATTGAAATTTCAACAAAGCGGATAATCTATATTCACTTCAGCTTCTTCTGATGATGTTTCACTTATTCTTTTCATAGTTGAAAACTGACTGACACGCTCTTAGAAGGAAGGCATAATGCAAATTAAATGTATTAAACACATAAAAATAAATTTTTGCTCATTGTCCTTTAAAATGTCTGAAACGCGGAGAAATATATTTTTCAAATATGTTTTTTTTTCTCTTTGTGTGTCTGAATTCCGATATCCACGATAACCCAGGAACGAACGAAAAGTCAAACATTTCTTTTGTATCAATACATAGTACCTATTTGTTGCATTTTGCAATAGCTGGTTCAGAAGGCAGAAAATATTTTTTGAATTATTCTATTGAGATTTTAAGAGGATGTAATATAATTATAGTAAGTATAGCCATAAATGAACAATTTAAGTTTATTAATCATTACCAGGGCAGCTCTAGTGTGCCGAGTCTTGAAAAAGTTTTCCCTTTTTTATTATTTAATGTGCGGGTGAGCGATTCTTTCATTAGAATTTGATCGATGAAAATAACAACAAAGAGCGCTGATAGAATAAGATCTCTCTCTTTCTTTAAAGGTTCATTGCAAGGATGGAAAATACAAGCTCAGATCTGTTTCAGACTATTAGAGATAATTTCTTAATTTCTATTATTCTAGGAATGGCCTTTTGCATTGGGACCAAAACGAACTCGTTGAAGGGAGAGAGAATATTCAATTGGACTTCATTAAAGCAAATACTTTTGCCCAAACATCTTTTAGTTCTTCTTTCACGATAATTTTTTTAATGCAATTTATAGATTTTAAATGAAAGTCATGGGACGAGTACATGTAAATTAATTCAATTTTTAACCTCATAAAATTAAAGTATTTTCCACAAGATAGCCTAAGTGATTAAAATAGGAAATACGCAGCATTTCTTCGATTTACCGAAGTTAACAGCTGAAGAGTTCGAATTATCGAGGTTCGAGAGTCGACTGTATATTCTATTAAAAAATATGAAGAAAAAAAAATATAATTTAGAATATTTGCAAACAAGGTTTCATTGACTTTTGGTTGTTTGATTTAATATAATATATATATTTTTTTCCTTCTAATTTCTATCGAAAGCAAATATAGACAGAGAAATCATCAAACATGACTTGATTTGTTTTTCAGATGATTATTTCAGAACATCTAACTAGATTGCGGCAAAAAACGAATCCAAAACCTCAACACCGACTCTCTAGAAAAACTCGATAATGACTATGCAGACAGAGAGAGATGCAAGATCTCGATTCCAATACATAACTATAATTTGAAATCTCAATCCATAATTGGCCTCTCGGATACAGAAAGAGATAGAGACCAAGATGCAACGTTTAATTTCCTCACTCAAAAATCCATAGGGCCATTGGATGGATCTTTTTCTAAACAAGGCGTTGCATGCATTTTCATGTTACTAATAACATCACTTGCATACACGAGCGTGTTTGTGTTGCCGTTGTTGATGATGATGTCGTACTTGTTGTACATCGGCCGTGTGATGTTGTTGCTCAAGTGACACGTGCATCGTGTTTTGTCGCCTCCAAAACATTCCAATCGAGTTGACCCGGAGAGGTTAATCCGCTCCCATTAATTGCCGATTCTTCTTCCTTCTCCATCAGCTCCTTAACTCAAGGTTACCTGAACAAAACTCTCTTGATTATATTTTCAATTTTTTTTTATTCATTCCTTTCTATAACTTGATTCAACTACAACATAAGATGTATAATCTTGTATTAAATAAATACAACTATAATATTTTATAAAATCAATCTCAAAACTCTTATTAAACATCCAAACGTTTCGTGAGAATTTCTCCTCTTACCAATGGAAATTTCGAAAAATATTTGATTAAAAAAAATATAAAGCAACTATAAACAATTAAATAAGATTGAAGTAATTTTTGGAGACGAACTGATAAGTGGATATTGATGAGGCAGTCCAAAATTCAAAAAAAAAAAAAAAAAAAAAAAAAAAAGATAATTTAAACTATCTTTTTATTCATAAACCGACGTTTCAAAACCCTGAAGAAGGAGGGAATAAGCCTCCGAAACGTCGGTTTATGAATAAAAAGATATGAAAGATTTCAGCCAGATGGCCCGGATTGCTGTTACTGACACTCGGGTTTGATTCCCGAGGGGGTGAAAAACAACCCTTCTGACAGATAATTAAAAATATTCCATTCCATCGGATCTTATGATTTTCTAATAAAAATATAGTTTAAATTATATTAATTTTTTTGAATTTTGGACTGCCTCATCAATATCTACTGAAAACAAATAAATATTTTAAAAATAGAAAATAGACAATGATACAGATTGGGGAGATGAAATTACCTTGATTAAAAATAAAAAAAATAGTTTTTTTCTAAAAATTTCAGATAACTATTAGAAAAACAAGTCCATATCTGACTTTTTTTTATTTAATTTTTGTTGTTTAAAATTACAATCATTTTTAAAAATGAATTAAAAGATTTTTTGACTAGAGACTTGTTGATTCATAAAGAGAAATCACTGAGTGTTGAATCAAGCAGAGGACATCATTGATTTCTCTTTAGGGATTTTTAAAATTAATATTTTCTCTTAAATTCCGTTCCGTATTTAAAATTTTGGGATTGAAAAAGTCAAAATTGTGTCCCAGATTAGTTGAATGTCTATAATCCAGAATTTTCAGTTCTTATCGAATATCTATAGTATATTCGTAAATTCTAGCTTATTAAATACTTTGTCTGTACTATAATGTCTTGTCACACTCTAAGATAATCTAATTTAATCTCTTGTGACGGGACGTATCTAGGATAATGTATTTAAATGGGTATTGTATATAGAAATAAAAAAAATATAAAATTTCGTTAAAATTTCTTGAAAATATCTCTTTTTGCACCCTTCATCAAATTCTGTAATTTTTCGGTTTTGATAAGAAAATAAAATTTCATTTCCATGAAAATTATACTTTTATTTAAATAAGTATTTTGAAAAAAAGATGAAAAAATCTCTTTTTGCTCTCTTTGACAAATGAGAAAATTTTCAAAGGGTCCCCACGCCAACAATATCTTGCGTATGCTCTCTCCTCAACTTCCATCTATATTTATTTATTTATTTAATTTGCTTATTCGCTCTACTTCGTCCATCCTCGCTACAGGGGCTGAGGAGACATTTATGCTATATCTGAATCTAAATTTTCGACAAATTCAATTTGTATAATATTTAAAAATACTCTAATTTTAAAAACAATATAGTTATTAAATTAAAAGTTTATTTTTGGCCAGAGTAGCAGAATTTTTATAAATTAAAGGAGACAATAAAAGAGTGTAACTTCTACTGGAATAATAAATTATTAAATTTATTTATAACGAGACTATAGATTCGAGGGCTTTGCCCTCTTCATCAGTCTATTACAATTCCTCTGAATCGATTGTAATAGACCAGTGTTTCTCAACCTTTTTTGGTAGACGGCACACTAAAAATATCTGGAATCATTTGCGGCAAAGCTAAATATAAAAATGGTAAAATTTGTATGATACAAAAAAAAGTAATTACAAATACTATTTCAAAGTTACAAAACCTATGTAATTTTAATTATTTGTCAAAAACGCTCGCGGCACATTATTTGACAATGTCTCGCGGATCACAGATTGAGCCCAAAATGTAAACAGTTCTCCGCAATGAAAATACAAAAATTTTGCTTCAGAACAAACTTTCTAAGATGATTTCTTATTATGAATTTAATTTTTTTATTGAATGATAAAAATGAAGAAAAAAAAATATTTTTCACGACCCAGTACGTTCGCCAGTTAGAACAAGTATTTTTTCACATTATTATCTGAATTTTATTGAAGTTAAATTAAATATTTGCTTTCTCTATAACGAGTATAATTTTGATCCAAGAGCAAAAGGCCATTCCTAGAATAATAGAAATTAAAAATTGAATCTTTAATAGTCTGAACAGGTCTCGACTTGTATTAGGCATTCTTGCATTTCGTTCGCTATAAAGGAAGAAGTTAGATAATTCTATTCACTCCCTTTTTAGTTATTTTCCTCGATCGAATTCCAATGAAAGAACCCCCCGCGCACATATTAATTAAGAAAAAAAGTGAAAATTTTTCCAAGACTCGGGCCGCTAGATGTGCCGTATTTATTAATAATCAACTTAAATATAAATTGTTTATTTATGCCTATATTCTGACTTCGCATTAAAATCTCAATAAATTTTTTTTCTTTTTGGATTTTTGAACCGGAACTTTTTTTTATTTTTTTATTTATTTATTGTCACCGAGAACAAACCCCATTTAGACAGCACATCAGTAAAATGCTAGTAGGGTTAGTGAGGAGCCGAGTTTTAGCCGCTAAAAATTTTATATGCTAGCCAGGATCGAACCCCGGCCTTCCGCCCCAACATCGTCATCATCGATGCCGAAGCGGGGCCAGCGCGTTAGCAAGCTCGGCTAACCCGACTCTCCTAACCCAGGGGTCGGCAACCTTTTGAGGCAGAAGAGCCAAAAGTTACAATTTACAAAATTTCCCAGTTTTTAAAGAGCCACTAGCATTTTTGTTTCAATATTATGGTATTTAATTAGGATTAGGTATATAAATTTGATTTTAGATTTAAAATAAAAAACTTTAAATATGAATTTTTTTACAGTTTTTAATGAGTTTTGAAAATAAATTAATATGATTATTAATATTTGCTCATGGAACTGGAGAGCCGCATCTTGACATCGAAAGAGCCGCTTGCGGCTCGCGAGCCGTAGGTTGCCGACCCCTGCCCTAACCGAAACTTTTAAAGCTAGAGAAATAGACTGATGAAGAGGGCAAATCTCTTGAAACTAGTCTCGTTATAAATAAATTTAAAATTGTATTATTCCATCAGAAGACACTCTTTTATTGTCTGCTTTAATAAAGGTATTCATTCAAACATTAAACTTTTTAATTAAAATATAAGAATATATGACTTTTTTGGAAGGTGAACTAACCAGATAAAAATATTAATCTATTTATGAATATTTGAAAACTAAAATGTTCAATGACGATTTTAAAAATAACATCTTGTAACAGAAGAAAACTTAAGCATTCTTATATGTTTCTATATTAAATTGAAAGTTTTTGTGCCGAGAGTAGCAGAAGGAGACAATAAAAGAGTGTGTCTTCTGCTGGAATTATAAATTTTATTTATTTATAACGAGACTATAGTTTCGAGGGCTTTGCCCTCTTCATCAGTCTATTACAATTGATTCACAGGAATTAATTTATGAACTATAGTCTCGTTATAAATAAATAAAATTTATAATTCCAGCAGAAGACACACTCTTTTATTATCTCCTTCGATTATATTTTTCATTTATTTAAACCGATTTTTAATTTTTTACAAAAGATATAAACACAATATTACGAAATACAAGTCTAAAAGAACAAACTACTATAATTATAATAAATGAGCATAATAATATACTTTATCAAATAATTAGACTAGTAAAAATTACTTATACAAACCTTTTGCGTAAATTGAAGTCAAGTGACATTGAAAGTATCAACATCCCGAGCTTAATAATATTATTAAATAATTAAATTGATTATAAAAAACTATTTAATCATAATAATAATAATAATAATACTAAAAAATAAAACACCATCCCCATGACAACTACTATACTTTTATTTAATCTTCTATCTCACTTTAGCTAATAATTAAGTAAATAAAAATTACTCTTTGGTAATGAACCAAATCTATTATTTATTTGCAGATTTCACTCACTTGTACTTCCTTTTACTAATAATATTTTCTTTTGTTTCAGGTAAGAACTCGCTCGCTCATGTGACTTTCCATCATTTCTCGAAGGTTGGTGAGTTTTGCTATTTCCTCTTTCATTCCCCTTGACTTTAACTGAAGCTGATATATATCTATCCACTAGAAACATGTTGTTTTTTCCCTGAACATTCAACGCGAAGTTGCCATTTAGAAAATAAGAAAAAGTAAAAGTTCTCCTTGAAAAGTAATCGTGAAAGGTAGTATGCTAGTAGATTGATAGAAATTCTTTGAGAAAAGACAATCATCGACCACGAAGTCCCGGTATCCCAATTGCATCGCAAACTCTTTATTCTTAGATAATAATAATAACCGGATTGCATTATTGTGAATGGAAATGTTAATAGGAAATGAATTCCTAGGAATAATCGAACTTAGAATATATTAATCAAATTGAACGGTTCTAATCTATCCACGTATATTATTAAGTATTGCTAAATCTTGAATCTTTGTTATAATAATAGCATGATAATCTATTAAATACTTTTTAATAGAATGTGGTGGATTAGCTCATTTTCTAGAAGAAATGGTGCTTTGCAGATTTAATACCTTGGTGGCTAAGTTGCTTAGGCTGAGCCCTCCTAGATAAACATTTTTATAAAACGAATAAGATTTCGATACCTAATTCAGGGGTCGGTTTTTAAGTTCTTGTGAAGACATACCAACAGTTGGGATTTTCTTCAATAAACCTTTTTACTTAAAGGTTCTTTTACTTAGGCTGACTTCATTTATCCACCCGAGTTGAATCCGGATTTCAATTGCTGTTGTTATATAATCATTTAAAAGTTATAGCTTCAGAAATTGATCTTCATAGGCTGACTTTGCCCTGAATAACGTCTTTTAGAATAAGAATCAAGTTCTGTATCTTGAATAGGTCCTTTGCATGGTAAACTCTAAATTCCCAGTAACATAACATAAGCTTGGTCCATCTTCCATATTCGTTTTGACTTAAAGGCACCCAATTTTCAAAACTGACAAAAGTAAAAAATATAATGATGACCATCAATAACAATATTTCTTATAATAAATAAATAAATACATGAATTACATTAAATTCTTGATTATTATCCGGAGAATTGGATGATTCGACGATCGCTGGTAAGCGAATTCCACGGATAATCCGCAAAATGTTCAAAAAAGGACACAAATCAACACGAATGCTCTGGAACAATTTTTATTTGCATTTTATTGTGTTTCTAGCAGTAGGATTGCTAAAAACAGGATACAGTGTCTAAAGAAATGTAGATTACCCGGCTCAGGACAAATCGCGCGACATCTTACCTATAACTTCAAAGATCCTTCGGGATCCTGTGTTTTATACCAAGGCTGTTAATTTAATCTCAACTTGCATTAGTATTAAATATAAAGAAATCAGGAAAGATTGTCATTTACTAAATACCAGCTGTCATGAATGCTATAGTTATTTATTTATTGTATGTCAGAAAGGTTGTATTATACCCTCGGGAATTGAACTCAAGTGTCTAAAAACCAATCCTGGCTTTTGGCTGACCTTCTAAGTGAACCCATCTGACATATGCATCGGGTTAAATCTCTAGTTATTTATTTAGAAATCTTAAGTCAGCTACTATTGGCAATTTGAATTTGTATACCTACTAAATTATTATTATTATTGTATTTTTTTTAATTTATATTAAACAAAATCGACTATAGTACACACATACTTATAAACCCTTTTAAAAATACATTTTTCTAACTCTGACTTTATACAGTAAATATATGTATTTTTCGACTTCCGGATTAAACTAGACCCCATGGAAAAGTAAAAGAAGTATATAAATTATTAATTAACATATTTACAGGTGTGTGTAAGTGTGTATTCATTTTTTTTTACAAATGAATTTAAATTAAGATACTACATTAATTTACGATATATTTATTTAATTTATTTTACACAAACATATTACATTTCTCAAAAAACGAGGATTCTATTATCTAATATTATAATTTTATGCAAATTCTCTCTCGTTCAGGGAAAGGGAACAAGATGACTAATTATCATTTGGAATAGTAGAAACGGTAACCTAGGATTATTCGGAATGGAAAGGAAACTCTCTGTTCCACTACCCAAGAGACTCACTTGTGCCCCCCTTGATCCCCGATGCCCAAAAGCCCTTAAAATGGCTGGAAACTTTGCTCACGATCTTTTGCCTCGACTCTTGGGTTGAAGTTTCAAACATTCGTGGGAATTGAATTAATTTTGTAATAAAGTTTAAACTAGCGGACATTCTTGTTTAGCGCTAGACAAAGAGAGAGAAAATAATGAAAAGAAATGCAAAAGAAAAGAGAATAAAAAACAACAACAAAATGATACACAAGAGCGTGAAAACAAAAACAAATTTTCGAATAGTAGAAAAAAAATCAGTTTAATTGATTTTTTTTTTGCTACGTCTCTCTCTTTCACTTTGTAGTTGATTGTGTAAAGAAGAATGCCAACTATTCAGTTAATAAACCATTGAAATGGAATGGGAACTACTCATTCTCTCTCTGTCTCTTTTTCCCTTTCACAGTTTTCAATCAAACATTCAATAATTCTTTCCGCTATTCTTAAATCTCTATTTGGTCCATGGGAAAAAAAAGTCCGAATACGTGAATGCCTTCTTTAAAAGAATATATGACAAAATAATTATGCACCGAGCACCGGTTAAGATATAATAATTTTTAGACCAATAATAAAGAGCATGATCTAATCCAATGCTTCTCAAACTATGGTTCGCAAGCCCATTTTGGGTCGTGTAACTAAATTTTGGGGTCGCGAAATATAAAAAGACAACGAGAATGAAACAATTATAATGGGAAATGATCAAAAATTGATTCAAAACAATTAAAGCGTAGTGAATTCGAGGTATATCTGACATGGAATGAATTTTTGCCTGAAATTAGGGCCAGAATTTTCACTAAATCGACTTAAAAATCCTTTTGCCATTTTGTATTACCTACATGTTTACGCAAAGTGACATTCTTAACATTAACAATAATTATTATAAAATCAAAATACCAATCTAATTTGAAAAATGTTAAGATGCTTTACGCTACACACACTATCAAATATTCAACCAAAATTTGATTCTTTTTGTAATAAGAAACAAGCACATCGTCGGCTTAGAGAGTAAACCTGTTAACTCCATATTTTATCATATATGACATATTAATACAGTTCGAAAGAAAAAGAGATGCAGCATTGTCCAAAGTAAAACTCCTACTTAAAATTACGATCGTAAGTGGTAGAAAAAAAATGTGAAAAATAGTTTCTTTCTATAACAACAATATTAAATTTTGTTTGTTTTTTCTCTGCCCTGTAAAATTTCCTTGTTGTGAGTTAGCAGGTTTGCTCTCTAAGGCGACGACATATATTTCATTAATATTTTAATTTAATAATAATTTTAGCTTTAAGCATATTAAAGATTTATTGCAATACTGATTTTTGGGATATAAAAAGAAACAATCGTTTTATAACTAGCATCGTTTTGGTCCAAATTCTAAAGGCAAAAGGCCATTCTTAGAATAATAGAAATTAAGAAATTAATCTCTAATGATCTGAAATAAGCCTGGACTTGCATTCGACATCCTTGCCGGTCATAGCTCGAAAGAAAGAGAGATTATTCTATCCACGCACTTTTTAGTATTTTCCTTAATCAAATTGTAATTAATGAATCGCTCACCAGTATCTACATTTATTAATGAATAAAAAAAAATTAAAAACTATTATTATTATTACATAGTTTTAATAAATTATCAAATTATAATAATAGGTATGTTTAACAAAGATTTGCTTTAAAATAAATTTCTTTATGATTTATTAGTAAAAATGTTTTTTTAATCCATATATCTATATAAACTGGGGTCGCGAATGAAAAAGTTTAAGAAGCACTGATTTAATCCCAAAGGATTTACTATTATTACGAAAAAAAATTATGTGTACCCACTTAACAGGACGCTTTTATACCATTTCAAGTTGCTTTAGTGAGTACTGAAAGTGGTGATAAAAATGAAATCCTTTTTAATCAGAAATATTTAGATTTCTTTTCACTGTTTAATCCAAATATTTCAGACTAAGATCACAAGAGGTTTTCATCTATTAGACCTGAGATGGAATATATGTTATACATAGAGGGGTTCACCTCGCAAGATAGCCGATTGGCCCGGATTGGTAATTTTGGCACTCAGCTTCGATTCCCGTGTGGGTAAAAACAACCTTTCTGACATATAATTCATTCCACTTTGATTGAATAGATGACAACCCTTGTGATTTTTTTTATAAATTTTTATCGACTCTTTGCTTAAGAGTTGAAATTTAGTAAAATCAACGTGTTCAATAAATAATTAAAATTATTTTGTTTTGTTTTACTAAAATTTAAACTCTTAATAAAATTAATGGCAAAAATAAAAGCTTCAACAGCTATATTACTGACTCTTTGCTTATTCATTATTGAAGACCATTTATATCTGTGGGCGTTTCTGGTTAGATAAGTGATCTCGACTTTAAAAAAAGTACTATTTTGACCCTCCGAAATATCTGGCTCATTGTGGCGCTTCATTTCCGTAGCGCCTTGTCGCTTCCAGTGGACGACCGGCCTAAGCCATTGACTGTCTTTAGGAAAATTTAAAAAGCCTTAAAATTAAGTCGATATTCACAGCTTATTTAGTTCAAATACTAAATTCAAATTTGAATTAATCACTTTATTTATTTGGGGAAAATACTTTTATTTGATATTTTTATTTCACTGTTTTCAAACATATAATAATAAGCCAAGTGTGTAATTTAGAACATAAAGTTTCTTATTTTTTCTCGTCCTTATCTTTTATAATGGTTTGCTTTTACTATGAACATGGATGAAGTCAGAAAGAGGGCTCTTGAGACGCATCATCTTGAAATTATTTAGTTCTCAGTATATAAATGTAAATCCAGTAAAATCAAGCATAAATTTTGTTTAACATAACTTTCCATATATTCCAATATTTTTATTTAACTAACTACCTACCTAGCTACAATATTCTTATACGTAGAGGAATCGACTTAAAATCAAAAAGATTAAATTCTTTTATGATAAACAATTCAAGCTTGAGTTGTTTACCAAAAAAGAGTTTAGTCTTTTTGATTTTAAGCCGATTCCTCCATGTCTTTAGCAATGGTTACCAATAATAATCGAAACGTCAAAAATCTAATGTAGAATTGTTATTCCTCAAGTATTAGATGAGAATCGATGGCTATATTTGATTTTAAGTCGATTCCTCCATGTCTTCAGCAATGGTTACCAATAATAATCGAAACGTCAAAAATCTAATGTAGAATTGTTATTCCTCAAGTATTAGATGAGAATCGATGAATTAAAGTCAACATGAATTGCAAATTGCAAGTGATATCTGATTAATAATAAAGATATAAACATATTAATATTTTAAATGAATTTGGATAAAGATTAGCAACGATCCGTTGCAGTTTATTTTAAATATTTGTCATTATTGTGTATTTTCTGATAAAGATAGGATTTGATGATCCCAGGCACAACAACTATAATTGCGCCTTTGATTTATTTTAGGTAAAGTGAAAGTAAAAGGGGAAAACTAAAAAAATGATTTATTCTCATATTCTTGGGATTTATTTGAAATAAGTTCATAAGACATTAAACGAAATTCATACTCAATTAAAATCTACATAACGACATTTATATTTCATACTAATAAAATTATATTTGCATATTAATATATAGAATAGAGGTATATTATAGAAATGCCGACATTCTTAATAAATGAAATTAAACAAAAAAAGAATATAGTTCAATAATTATGAAAATTATTCATCTTTTATTGGGGCTTTGAATTCTTTTCGTTTAGCAATAAAAGTCGAATATAAAATGTTCGTTCTCTGATTAAATATCTACCTACTCTTGAATGTTTACAAAATTAATTTATATAGCTATATATATATTTCTCGGGACCGAAAACGTAATTAAATTCAACTTAATTACTTTTAAATGGGCCATAATTGAAAGCCTTAAATTAATTAAAATTTATATATATTTCTGCTATGAATTCATCCTCCCTCGCTCGCCTCGTCGAAGTTAGACTCGAGCTGGTGATCAAGAAATAAACTCATTAAATTTTTCAAGTGAAAAATTCTCACGGAAAGTAATTAGAAGGGAATCAGTCAAAAAATCAACAACAGCCAAATTTGGTGCTTATGAATGGACAATGAAAGGGTTAGGGTGGTCTTTTGAAGAAAATCTAAACGATTTTGATTTAAATAGATGGAAAATATAATAAAAGGAAGAGTTTTTGGTGAAAAGGGCATTAAAGATTGACTGATAATTAAATTCCTTAATAAATAAATACTTAGAGAACAACATTTTCTGGGGGCAAATTCTTTTATGACTTTTTACAGCTCAGAGAAATTTTACCAATATCATAATAAAGAATTTAAATTTTTAAATAAAATTTCTTTGATTTTCAGAATTTAGGAAATCGTTTTTAATTATTAAATTTATTGACCTTTTATTTTGTGAAAGTTCTCAATAGAGTTGTTTTTTTCCGCGCATAGTTTGACATTTCTAAATAATTTTCATTTAAACATTATTCGATATATAAAATTTGTTGATAATAATCTATAAGTACTTCCATATTATCAAGTTAACCGAATCTCGCGACATTATTTACCTTATTTAAGGTATAGATCACCAAGTATTTTTTTTTTTTAAGTTTATTACAATTAATTCTTTTTCTTTTTTAGTTCAAAGAAATTAAGATTTGACATTTTTATATAAATTCATTTGAATTATTACCTATTTATAATAAAATATTAAGTTCTAACAATTTCAGAAAATAACATTAGCAAAAAAGTATCATTTTGACTGTTAAAGATTTATATTATTAAACTAACATGACTTGTTATTATGGGGGGAGTTTGAGGCGAATAACCATAAAATTTTTGTAGTACGGATTGTATTCCATTTGATTATTACTTTACGGTATGGTTACTAATTGTAATCATACTCGAGAAAAGTGTTGATTTTCATAATAACTCAAAAACAGTTAAAACTATTTTGATAAAAAATTGTAGCAAAATTACAGAGTTTCGGTCTAAAAGAAACCCTTATTTAGTGAGCATCGAAAAAACCAACAAATATTTCAAGATATTTTCATTATTTTGTCAAAATGTCTGAGAGTTAGTATATTTTGAACACACTCCATATTTAAATCCAATGTATCAAGACGAAATTGTATATATACGAGATACTGAGTTTAAGAACTGAGTACCTAGATGGTCATAGAAAATCGGCTTAAAATTAATGAAAAATTAAAATGATAAAATTTCCACACTAAAGAACAAAGAAATATGAAATTTAATGTGTAAGGGTTTTATATTTAAAAAGAGATATATTTCTTTCAGGGAGAGAAATAGATAAGGGGGAATTAAAAAAAAAAAATATCGCAATTAGTTCTAGAATATTTGATAAACTTTGGTGGATTCGAAAAATCATTTTATATTTATACGGGGGGGGGGCCCCCCAATAATTGCTAAAATCGTGTGGGTATATTTTTATTTCCTCAAAAATTATTAAAAACTTGTTCATTTTTCTACTGAATTGATTGGAGTATTACAGAATCTGTATTATTGAAGTTCAACATGCTAATTTAACTTTCTGATTGGTTGATATCATTTCGAAAAAATAAAGGATCAAATAAATATAAACAATTCTTTGATATAATTCTCTGCACTAAGCCCCTTATAGATAGGCAACCGACTTTACTCACTCTAACGGCAGATTTGTTCACCTCTGATCGAAGTGCCGAATATTTTGACTTTCAGCTAAACCATTAAACTATTAGATCAGTACAAACAGTCGATGAACATTGTGTGCTACCTGTCACGTATTCAGAAAGAGAAGCCCCTCTTTTTGTCCTTTACTATAAAATCAACCCAACATATTCGTCTGAATTTTTTTTTTTTTTTTTTTTTTATAGGGACGTTTCCGGTATTTTAAAAAACTATATTGTACGAAACCCTCAATTGTGCTCCGTCTCGCACTTGGTCTGCTTATTTAATTTTACAATCAAAATGGTTATACATAGATAAATAAATAATATGTACAGAATCCTTGGTAAGCGGGTCTCTCTTGGCTTTCTTTTTTTTTTTTTTTGTTAGGAAAAAACAACTTTTTGATTACTTTTGCGGTCGTTATCAACTGAATGTTGCGTATATCAAAGAACTAACTACCTTATGTTAGTACCTGCCTTGTCTATCCACAGTAAAATAATTCTCTCTCTCTATCTATTTTCCACTTTAATTCAATCGAATGAAATATCTCTATTATTATTGCATTATATATTTACTTAAATTATAGAGAAAATATTTTATCATTGAATTAATAGATCAATAGAATTTAAATACAATTTTCCTCTCTCATGACTAGCGTAGGCAAATTTATAGATTTATTTAAATTAATCGCTTTTTGTTATCTTTTATCAGTTGCTATTATTTTAATGCTCAAATCAGTGCAAAACCGTTATTCTAATTGGATCTCTCGAACCAACAAGGTTACCAATAATAAATTTCAACAAATTATCCATCCAATCAGATTTTTTTCTGGTTGTCTTTTACTCTCTCCTTGAAAATATGTATATCTATTGTCCCATTCGTTTTCAATTGGAATTTTTCTATCCCAGAGAATCCGTTAGACAATAGATCGAATCCAATCTCGTCTCAAATGCAAATTCTCTCATCTCGTGTCGCTTTTTGTTTGTTTTCTAATTAGACACTGATGATCACTATGTTTGGTTTAATTAGACACTGTGCCGGCCAGTTGCAACTTCAATCTCCCTAAACAATAGGGAATTAATGAATGACTTAATATCCTGCCCAAAATCGGGGACTTTTTATTTGATTCCTCCTTGTTCACTCTTTTTTCTCTCTTTCCATCTCCCTCTTACTCGTCAGCGCAGCATCAGGTGGGTTGATTTATTAATTCCATCCACGCCGATGTCATAATGGCAGGATTAGCGTTCGTATAAACAATATAATAATCAATGCTTAACGGTAGCTAAATATTTAATCAACAAGTCAGTAGTTACTTCATCCGTGACCAATTTAGGATATTAAATAAATTTTTTGAAATTGATTTAAATATTTTAATATATTAAAGAATCTTTAATTTGTAATATGAAGCGATTTAGGGCGTCGTTTCGGTACATAATTTCACTCAGTATTCTTGCTTTAGTCTTAATCTAGTCATTTCAATGATAATCCATTCTATTGAATTATTTATTTATACACTTATATATTTTTAATGATAATAAGAAGACACAGCATCTAATCAATTGCAATGGCATATTCAAAACACTTCAACCGAAGTTTTAGAAACGTGTAAGGTTTGTTAGAGACGGCTGACTGCCTACAGATACTGTGTACTGTTAGCATTTTTCCCAGTCATGTTGTTTGCATCTACATTTCTTAGGAATTTATTGATTGGCAAAGTCTAATGCAAGACACTTTACCTTCGCTAGAATTAAGAGTATATGGCATTGTGAGTATATAGTCAAAAGCTGAACAATATGTCTTTATATACAACACCCATGAGTCTATATTGACTTTTGCATTTTATAATTAAGATTGATAATTTTCAAGATGTGATTGTATTCCAAGATATCTGTAGATACAGATTTTGAAGGATTGAAGGTTTTAGGTTCCGGGAAAAAGAAAAGCATGAATGAGTCCTATTAATTCAAATGTTTCCAAATTTTCAATTTCATTTTAATAGTCTATGACAGGGATTCCCAACCTTTTTCCTAGAGCGGACCCCTAGTTCCACCTTACCATAAACTTGCGGACCCCTAAAAATAAAACAAGAAAAACCGCTTTCAATATTTTTATTTGTAATATTTACTTAGGTCTATTTACTCACAAAGTTGTATCTAAGTTTATTTAATTTCAATGAGATGGTTGGCGTAGCGTTTGCGACCAAAGTCGTAATGTTGCTAAGTTGGATCCTTAAATCTGCCTCTACTTGTAATCTATTTCTGTATTTATTTTTTAGATCCACAAGAGTGAAAAAACCCTTTTCCCACAAATTTGTTGTGGGGAAAGGCAACAACTGCTTCAGCGCCAATTCTGATAACTTCGTATAATCAGATTTTAAATTTAACCAAAAATTTGTTAAAGCAGATTCTATGAATTTTCTTTTTAAATCCGAATCACAATTTATTTCAATTAATTGATTTTCTTGGAATCTGTTATGTCTGTAACATTTACATGAAATGAATCCATAATCCAATTTTCTTAGTGGTCTGGGTTTTGAAATGAGGACTTCAAGGCTCTTAGGTGTTCAATAACTACACTACTATAATTTTATTTTTACTTTGTCCGCGGACCCCAGGTTGGGAAACCCTGTTCTATGAGATTATGTGCCGCATAAATGCTCATTGGCTGCTTGAGACCATCGTCTTTTCTAAACTATTTAATTAATGATTTTTATATTTTATCTAAAAAACAAAAGAAAGTCAGAAACTTTTCTAGGGTAAGCGTTCAAAAGAATTATCCAAAACTGAATTCCCTATTAATTTTTTTGTATTAAAAGTCGTGACAGAATATTTGGAGACTTATTCCCAACAGCCGGACCATTTCATTCACCAATATGTTTATCCTCAAGACTTCAAGAAACTGGAACTCTCCCCCAGCCTCCCGACACTTATAATCTTCAAAACCCTGGTGCACAAAAAATTAGCCTCCACCCTTTCCCTTGATCAATTCTTCCTTCTTTTCGGTACTGCAAGGATGTTTTAAAATGATTAAATTCGTTTAGGGAAATGTAGATATGTATAAAATCTAATCCTCTTCAATACTAATCAATAAACTCGAAGATTGAAGGACTTCTGCACTGAATAAGATTCTCCTCTATTATAATTAGATATTCTTCTGTGTTTGCGTTATTTTTATAAATTCTAGACACATTTAATTCACCCATTTGTGATCTTTTCCTTTTGAGGAATTCTGACTTTTAGATTTAACTGTGAATATAATATATTTACTAAATAAATAATGAGTTTTTAAAATTAGATTATAGAGGATTATTCATTTCCCAATAGGTTATCCTGAGGGGTGAACCGCGACCTAATATGCTGTACACCTACTTCCACTTGTACTTCCAAATATTTCCAAGTACTTCCAAATATTTCCAAGTACTTC
>JALMQS010000085.1:6537674-6631642 GCA_024734495.1 Forficula auricularia | reverse complement strand
GTACTTCCAAATATTTCCAAGTACTTCCAAATATTTCCAAGTACTTCCAAATATTTCCAAGTACTTCCAAAATACTTCCAAAGAGGTGTACACCTACTTCCAATCGCGGATCACCCCTCGGGTTATCTAATAACCAGGGACTGGAACTCTCTCGCCACTCCCTCTTCCATTGATTTAAAATCTTTATTCCTTCAAATCCAGGCTTCATAGTCACATTCGTCTCTCCATTTCTCTTCAGTAATGCAAGAAATTCTGTCAATATCTAAAGGTACTGCACCCTTTCGACATTTTCCATTCATTTGCATTTAAAAAAAGTCCGTCAGATCAATCCTATCAGTATAGTAGCAGCATTCTGTTCGTCAGAATACGCCCGAACATTTAATTTATTATTAACATTTCATTTATTATTATTTCTTTCTCAAAACTATAATTTTGAAAAATCACTCTCCTAATATTAGAAGGCATTGTGAATATGCAGATCGAAAACAATCTAATTTTGTCAGAACATGCAACCCCTATAAACATAAACAATAAGTAGGAATTTTTAACCACTATTACAAGTCACAATGCCATATGGAAATTTATATCAATAAATAAAAAAAATAATAATCTTGGCTTTGTGATTGAGGATATCTAAAGTCGCTTATAATATTTCCACATGGAATTGATATGGAGGTTTAGTACAGAATAGATTGAGATATCTCATTTATTTGAATTGACGCCAGCTGAATGATTTTATTTTATATATGATAGAATTATTAAAAGAAAAACAAAATGATTATGGTTCCCATATTTTATTCACAATTACTAGTGCGGCGATTTGATATTCAATATAGATAACCGAAAAAGTAATAAACCAATATTAATAATAAGACCAATATGTGAAATATTTGAAATCAATACAAATAACTCAATAATATTGTCTTTGTTTATTACAAAAGCAAATTGATATTTTATTAAAATTAAATAAGAAAAACGGCATTTGCGTGTAAGTGTGTGTAGAGGAGTAAGTATGTGCATAAATAAGTTGGAAAAAGTCCCGGACTCGCCCCTGAATAAATAAGCTGTTAAATGAGAGCTGCTCTTGAGAGTTGAGAGCGAACGAGCCTGGTCCAGGTGAACAGCCGTGGGCGCGACAAGGTTGAGGCCCACTAAAGATGCCTCTCCATTACTCAAACATGCTCCAATTGAAGCAACGAGCTTATTTTTTTTTTACACTTGGCAATGATTGACAGAAAATGAAAATACTCACCAAATTAGAAAAAAATAACTCTTTTCAATCTTTTTGAAAACAAAAAGAGTATACTAAGTCTGATCTGTTTTCTTGGGCTTACAATTTTTAAACTGAAGGCTAAGAATGTGTTTTTATTTTAGTATTGCACTAATTCCTGACATTCAAACTCACTGATTAAGTATAAGAACTATTTCAAGAGTGGTAATTGAAACGAATCGTTATTTTTTCTCTCTCTATGTAAGATTTATACTGGATATTTTCGACAATCAGCTAAATCAGCTAATTCGGATATTTTCGACAACCAGCTATATCAGTTAAGGCTTAACAGTCAGGTATAGATTTTAGTGTTAATAGTTATTAAAGTTATTACCAAAAATTATTACAATTTGACTACTTTTTTTAACTCTAAAACTCACCTAACTTCTAGACAAGTTTAATCGTATCTGGTGAACATTTAAAAATGAATTTAAAAAGGCTTAACCATGACCTTAACCATGACCATAACCTGTGGCCCACGGGCCGCATGAGGACCAGTGCTGCAATGAGCGTGGCCCAACTTAAAATCATAAACTTCCTTAAAGCATTGAGATTTATATGTAGAGATATATTTATTCGCTTTTTCGAAATATGAATGTACATTTGTACAATACGTGAAGCTTTGTTCAAGAATAAAATTCACCAAAAGCAAAATTATAAGCTCAACCATATAAGATAAAAAAATAATGAAGTTTCGAATATTTAAAAATTCTTCTTCTTATATTTTCATTTTCTAAAATATTATTTCAGTAATTTTTATGCTACGACACTAACCAAGTCAATAGTTATATCATTCTAGTACAAGGAGACAAGGAATTGGGGTCTTCTAGAACAATCACAATTAATTGATCATTTCTTTCCTGGACTAAAACTTGTCAAGACTTGTCTTTTAGATCTTTGCACGTTATACATGTCAATGGATAATGGATAGTCAAGGATTATTATATCAGTGACTCTTTTTAAAAATAAACAAGGAATTGGGGTTTTCTAGAACAATCACAATTAATTGATAATTTATAGTCCTTCTCAACATTCAAGAGAACCACTTCAAAGCTCGTTTTGCTAACGAAGAGTATTTTAAATGGTATTTTTTCTCATTCCATGCAATTTAATAGTGGAAATTTTAATGCTAATGCATTGATCAACACTTAACAAAAATTCAGTTGTAATATAATGAATTCTACTTATACTTAGAGCAATACTTTTAAATATGAATTTCATAGACCATTTGATAAAAAATTTTAATTAAATTTATTTTATGCCAGTTGTCTAGCCCTAAAAATCATTTTGACTACCGGAATCTCAATTATAAAATTTATGTTGTTTTCAATTGACTACCCGTGGTGCCTTTAATCTCTTTATATTTATTGTTAATTCATAAAGTTCGATGGCTGAACATCATAATAAGCTTCCTAAAAAAAATATATAATGATAGTAAAGTAATAAAATATTTAAGTACTTCATCAATAATTATCGATTAGAAATAAAATAAACCATAAACAAAGAATTAACAATAATAATAATAAAGATCGCTTTCTTATTTGTATTGTATTCTCGCCTATTAAATGTAAATAAATAAGGCAAAGCAGCGAACAAATCCGCCGATTAATTAATCAAGTTGCCTGTAATTGGCCTGTCATTGGCCCCACACTAAACGACTTTTAAAAATGGGGTCCTAGAAGAATGAAAGGAGAGGTAAAAAAAATGCCGCCTCTTCTAAGGTCGGACATACCTTGGTACTCTTCCTGGCTGGACTCGCTTATCTTCTTTCTACGATGATCAAAGCAACAGCAGATATTTGTTTAGCCTATTTGGGATCAGAAAATAATCGATTAGAACATTAGAACTTGCTTTTTATTGAATGGAAATTCAAAATTCTTAAATCATTAATGATAAATGAGAGCTGAATGAATTTAAAGATTGATAACTTGCTGAGGTCAATAGTTTAATTGACCAAGGAAATTTCGATGAATAATATACATACCCGAATTATAAATGGAGAATATATTATAGCTCTTTGAAAAAATGTTTCAAGCAACTAAAAGGTATTATCCTGTAGTTATTTGCCTTTTAGTATACCTAAGTAACTATAGCTCAAATTTGTTAAAAATTTGGAACTTCAATAATTTTTAAGGAATTTGGTGTTGGTACTTGGTGAAACATTTTTTATCTAATAATTTGGTACTTACTAGTGTTCGGAAACATGTTTATTTTTCTTATAAATGTTTGTTAGTTATTAATAAAAAATCCTACAAAGTCTACCAAGTCTGAGTTGAGTTCAAATACCGAGAGAGTCTGTACCTAATAGCTATTACTTTAATGATCCGATTATCGCGGGGAAAACCACCTACCCTATGACATTAGGCACTATTAACAACTAAGGCACTTTTTATCAAATCTTTTATTTTTTTTTTTTCATATATTTTCCTAAATAAATTTTAAATTCTTCTTTTAAGCGCCATATCAGGTCTCCCTGACGTTTTGGGTCCTCTCAACATATACCTGTGCTGAATGTGTTTAGTTGTTTTTACACAGATATACGGGACATACTTTTTAACGCCGGTTCCCAACGGCTAGTTTAGAGAGGTTACTAGGCAATTATACTCTTGGTAGGTTGCCATTGCTTTCCAAGAGAAGGGGACTGCAAATATCTGATCTGCCGAGACTCAGTCTCGAACCACCGTACTTCGAGTCAGCGACTCGACACTCCAGCCACTGACACACAGTCGCCCCAAATTTTAAATTAAAAATGTTAAATTAATATTTGTCATTTTTTCTCTAAATAATTTAAATTTGGGGTGCCGGAGTCCAGGAACTAAAATTTGCAATATAATACAACGGGCTTTTCTATAATCGGAACAAATAAATAAAACGAGAAGAGTCAGCGGGGGAAGTCCAGGGGACAGAATTTTGATTAATGGGAAACTAAATATCTAGACATAAAGATAGATAGACAGACATACACTGGGCTTCAAAAAAAGTGGAACACTTGAAAACATTTTAAACATTTTTAAATGAGATAGGGATTCATTGGCCAGCTTGCAGTCCGGACTTAAATCTCATTAAGCATGTATGGGACATGCTGGGGAGGCGAGTCCGTGTTAGAGATCCTGCTCCAGAGACCATCCAGCAGCTCCGAGACTGTGATTCAGACGAGGGGCTGTAATATTCCTTACTTCTTCTTCTCATACTGCCATGCCCGAACGGGCGTCGGCACCTCTCCACATATACCTGTGCTGAGTGTGTTTAGCTGTTTTACACAGATATACGGGACCTACTTTTTAACGCCGGTTCCGAACGGCTAGTTTGGAGAGGTTGCCTAGGCAATTATTTACACTTGGTAGTTTGCCATTGCTTTCCAAGAGGAGGCGACTGCAAATATCTGCCGAGACTCAGTCTCGAACCAGCATACTTCAGGACAGAGGCCCGACAAAAACCCACCACCATGACCCACAGTCGCCTCTTTTCCTTACTAAAACTTAATATTTTGGAGAATTTTGTGATAAAAAAAGACCAAAAAAATTAAATTAAATATTTTGTTTTTGTATATTTTTAGTACCTACTTAAGGATTCTATTCATTGTGATATTGTTTAAAAATAATTTTACATGTGTACACTCTATTAAAAGTTTAAATAAAAAATATAAATTTCTTTGAAAAAACTTTTTTGAAGCGCTGTGTATTTGTGACACTAATAGGGTTCTAAAACCCTAAAAAGACAAATCTGTAATGTTATTGTAAATATCTTGAAATAGTTTGTGTATTTTCTCTGCATTTGTTAAAAGCAAAAATGAATTTTTTCTTCCCACTTATCTTCTTCTAGGATTCTAAATATTATTGCATTTTAACTTTAATACTAATTCAAACTAAAACTATGCTGTTGGGAATTAAATTTAATTGCTTGTCGGAAGTTCGAATGGTGTAATTTTCCGAGATCTCTTAGTTTAGATCTTCTTGGAGCGAAATGAGCAATGACAACTCGGTTAACGGGGTGCTTAGATGCGTGGGTGGGTAGAAAAGGAAGGCGGAAGAGAGGTGGAAATGAAAGACACCGCTGTTTAATGATTCCACCCAGATTGAACTCGTGCCGCCAACTTTATTGATAAGTTTCTTCACGCTAATCACGCCATTACGCTTTTTAATGAAAATATCATAATCTTCTTCTATCGTGCTCTCTTTTAAACTCGGCGCTTTCTAATCTATAAAATGTTGAATTAACACAATCACTATCTAGGTATTATTATTATTAGTAGTAGTAATTTCACGAATTACTTAGACTAAAGGGAATTATTTTGAAATTAGTGTAGTAGTGAATTCAATTTTTTTCAGGGAGCATAGTGTTGGTTTGAGGTGAAACATAAAATTTGATTACTAGGTAGTTTTCACAAGTAAATCTATATATTTATTTATTTTTCAAAAATTTCATCTTACTAATCTAATTTTAATTTTATCGTATTGAATTCAACTGAAAATTTTTAATTTTTTGTCTGATTAGAAATATCCGAAATATCCATTATCATGGTGATTTTTTTCAGTCTATTTTTCATAAGTTACGGTTGAAAAATAGAAGGAATAAAAAAAATAAAATTATTATATTATGAGCTATCTAACTGTTGTAGCTAAAGTGCTAAATTGACAGCGAGATAATATTTATAGTAAACTGAATCTGTTCTGCAACTAAGTAAACTTTAATGTTAGCAAAACGCAATGCTGCCTAATTTCTAGGCGCGAAGATAGGAACCTTCCTGACATATTCTTTGATTCGAGCTCATTGGAATTTCGTGACAAAATATCAATGTTAGGTGTCACCTTAGACTCTGACCTTTCTTGGAATGGCCATATTATCTCATTAGCAAACCTGCCTCATGAAAGATTGGCTTTCTTTTCCGAACCAAACGCTTTTACATCCCCACTCAATTTCTTATCTTTTACAAGGCTCAAATTCGCCCCTGTCTCGAATATTGCTCACATTTGTGGAGAGGAGCCTCCAAGCATTCTCTTAATATCTTAGATGCAATTCAGAGGCTGGCTATCAAACTGATAGGAAATCCATCATTGACTGAAACTCTTGACTCCCTGGCCCATCGTAGATCTGTCTCCACCATTTCTCTTTTTTATAGATACTACCATGGCTTTTGTTCTGAAAAGATAAAATCAATTCCCTCCAAAGGATTCATTTGCGCGAAATACACTATTTTCTAAGATTCAACACCCCTACGCGCTTAAATAGGATACTAACCGAACGAACGCATTTGCCAACTCGTTTATCCCTATGATATCTAAAGACTCTCTTCCTCCGACCGTCTTTCCAGCAACATATAACCTTCATTCTTTCAAGACACGCATCCACGAACACCTTCAACTCCGACCCAATCCCTAAATCTCTTCTATTTCCAAGATACAAGAGTCCACCGCGGACTTAAGGGGTTGTCCCTTTTCGGGGCAACTTCTTCTTGTATCAGTATCATTATATAAAAAAAAAAAAAAAAAAAAAGATGCTTTGGTGGATGAGTTTATGGAAAAAAAGTTTGTTTAATTTTATTTTTCGAAAGTCACATGCTCTGAACAAGACGCGCACTATTTATCTACCATACAATGTAGATTCTACATTGGCAAATAAATTTAAGAAAATAAAGCCTAATTAAGGACATCTTTTACAGGGTTACCTCACAACATACGATAATTTTGTGTTTTTTTTTTTTTTTGTTTTTTGATACCACAAAAAATTAGTCTTCTCGAATTAATAATTCTAATAAAATTCCAGTAAGTATTTTAAATTTTAAGTTTGTAATTTATTGGTTTACGACCCACACATGCAATTATATGGACGCTAATACGGTCCCGTTTTATTTTGTACAGAATCCTAAAAACTTTTTAAAGTTTTCTTATTTTCCTTCAATTTCATTATTTTAATTAAATGATTAAAAGCATACTCGTAAATGCTCAGTACAAGTCACACCAGATTTATTTCTTATCGTTCCATTCTTTCTTTCTTTTTTTATTGAGATTCTTCTGCTGTCACATTTGTAAATATGAATAATAGTTTTAATTTTTCCCTTTCTTTTTTTTTTTTTTTTGATATAAAATTCCATTAGACAGTTAAATAATTATGAACGTATTGATATTTCTCTCTATAATTGATATGTAATGACATAACAATGGCGCATAGCTAATGGATCCCAAACTAATGAAATCTACTTTGTCGGCTTTAAATTTGAATATCTCTCCCTGACCCTCCCCCTCATTTTATAGATAACGGCTATGCTGGTCGAATCCAAACAAAAGCCGAAGCATCTTATCAAAACGTTCCAATCGAGATTTGACAAACCTATCGATTATCGTTTTCTCGATGGCCTGTGGCTTCTGTAGGCAAAATAGCTAGCCAGAAGTTCAAGTGGGGATCGATCATCTCGATACATCTCTATTTACTTTCAACTTTTACAAGATCACAGATCTTAAAGAAGATGAAGCTTCGAATTTTTTTTATCCTTTAGGGTCCTGAAATTATTAATATATGCCTGGACTTGGAGATGGGGCCAAGGAAGATACCAGACATTCATTATTTGGTGTTATCTCGTAACAAATCACTTCACGTGAAAAAAATACATACCATATTTGTATTTACCGGGATTGATCGCCTTATCAGTCTTACTGCATTCATAAATTCATATCATTAATTTGCTTCTTATCATATTCGAAAATAACTATAGTGATTCATAGGCAAACTTTAAATTATTTCCAAAGCTTAAATAAAAATAATAAATATTATAGGTTATAAAATAATAATTTACCATAGCTGCGTTTAAGATCTTATTTGATATGTTTACATTAATGCCAAAAAACATATACCTTGGGAATCACATCCATCCGCTAAATCGCCAACCGGACTAATGGGTTGAGAGACAAAATTCTTTTGACATAAGTCCAGCAAAGAAATTCCAGTCGAAATTCCCCTGCTAGTGATTTGGCGATCTTTGATGCAGTTATGGTATAGGTATTCTTTTTCATAAAATTTATTTTAATATTCAGGCGTTTAACCATGTCATTAAGTGATGTTGAATTTTGAAAAAATAGCATTTCTGTAAATAACTGCAAATATATAATAGGTATTAGGTAAAACTTAAATATAGAGGGTAGGGAAATATAGTACAAAAAACTAATGGCTTTTTCATTTTTACTTTATCCAATGCGAAGCATGGGAGAAAGTATTGCAATCGGTCGCGCGGCAAGCGCGAATTCAACGAGTCCTCAGGTAAAGACTACGGAACCCATGAACTCAATTAAGGTCACAAATTGAAGTATTCAATGAGATTGAATTTTAGCACGTGGCAGTTTTGCCAAAAGTTACCTGGAATCTCGTCGAGAGGCCAAAAAGTGCCATTTTTTTGGAAGTGCGTGGGGATGTATGTATGTATGTATGTATGTATGTTATCGTTTTTTTCGTCCACGATTTTTTCCACACCTTTGCACCGATTGAAATGAAATTGAAAACCTACCATCATTTTAACAAAATGAAGCGCTGATTAGTTTTTGGTACATATCGGCCCACAAACATTAGTATTATACAACATTATTTATTTCAGTACTTTTTTAGTTTTTTTCTAAATATCTTTAAAATGACTTAACCAATTTTGATGAAATTTAATATCCTAATTAAGTACCTTGGGGCCGACAAAAAAAGGTTAAATAAAGTTTTTAGTAAAATTATATTTTAAAGTACTTTACTCTAAAGTAAGATTTTTGAATTCTTTAAAATTTATTCATTTGATCTTTTTATGGTAATATAGGATTCATTTAACCTAACTAAGTAAGAGTGGATAGGCTTTTCTCTGTGAAATGCTAAAAATTTGGGAGGAAAGTTTATAAGTAACCATAGCAAATGCGTTCTTTTCTTATCCGTTACCTTTATAGAGGAATCGACTTAAAACCAAAAATAGCAATTGATTCTCATCTAGTACTTGAGGAATAACCATTCTATATTGGATTTTTGACTTTTCGGGTTTTA
This sequence comes from Forficula auricularia, assembly GCA_024734495.1. Taxonomy (NCBI): domain Eukaryota; kingdom Metazoa; phylum Arthropoda; class Insecta; order Dermaptera; family Forficulidae; genus Forficula; species Forficula auricularia. The sequence continues at coordinate 6,622,368 of JALMQS010000085.1, read as the reverse complement.
TTGGTAACCATTGCTGAAGACATAGAGGAATCGACTTAAAATCAAAAATAGCAATTGATTCTCATCTAGTACTTGAGGAATAACCATTTTATATTGGATTTTGGACGTTTCGGTTTTTATTGGTAACCATTGCTGAAGACAGAGAGGAATCGACTTTAAATCAAAAATAGCGATTGATTCTCATCTAGTACTTGAGGAATAACCATTCTATATTGGAATTTTGACGTTTCGGTTTTTATTGGTAACCATTGCTGGAGACATAGAGGAATCGAGTTAAAATCAAAAATATTGATTGATTCTCATCTAGTACTTGAGGAATAAACGAGTATTAGATGAGAATCGATGGCTATTTTTGATTTTAAGTCGATTCCTCCATGTCTTCAGCAATGGTTACTAATAATAACCGAAACGTCAAAAATCCAATGTAGAATGGTTATTCCTCGACTATTAAATGAGAATCGATCATTATTTTTGAATTAAAGTCAACATGAACTGCAAATTGCAAGTGATATCTGATTAATAATAAAGGAATAAACATATTATTTTTTTATTGTTAAAGGATAAATAATTAATATATCCAGTACACACCAAGCCAGCAAAACATATTAATATTTCAAATGAATTTGGATAAAGTTTAGCAACGATCCGTTGCAGTTTATTTTTATTCTAATCGAAAAAATAACTATTTTATTCCTCCAATAATTTGTTTCATTTGTGGCGCATTGTTGTTGCCTACTTACAGGCGAACTTAGAATCTTTTCTACTTTTGGTTTCTTATATATTTTCCTATATATCGTATATCCGAATGAAATTACGTAAATAAATAGCTCTCATAAAGTCTCATTTACGCAAAATACTTGTGATTTACAAGCACTAAAAAAATAAAATTTTCAATAAAATTACATGCTTTGACTCTAGTTGAGCTGAGTTCTATACCCCTTTACATTCTGGCATTCCCATCTTAGAAAAAAATTACATACTCATATAGATATTAATGAAATAGAAAGTTCCGATAATAAATTGAAATATTCATTTAATTAAAATCTAAAGAAAAAATATAGGGGTTGAAACAATGTAGGTATAGAATTTAATAACTCTCTGCCTTGTTTTATTTTAAAATGAACTATATATTTTATTCTTCCTCCTATTTCTTTCATGGCAGATAGATTTTCCTTACCTATAATTAAATTTGCCATAGAACTGTATCCCTTTTTTATAATTACCTACTAATCTGGTATAGGTATATTCCAATTAGATAAAATCAATATCTCTTCTAAAATTTCATATACTCAAAAAACATGTGATTTTCAAGCTTATTTACTCCCTGGTCTATCATAGAACTGTTCCGCCCTTTTCCTTTTTTATAGATGTTACTATGGCGTTTGTTGTGACGAAAATAAAAAATCTCTCCTAAACCCTCATTTCCGCCAAATTTTTGATTTTAAAACATTAAACACTATTATTTTTATTTTTGTACCAATATCATTATAAAAAAAGAACAATCTTTAAACCCTCATCCACTGAATCATCAAATCTGCGAAATTAAATATCTAGTTAAAGTCAAATTATTTCGTGGAATTACAGTTTCGTTTCCATCTTAATTGACTTCTAAAAACTTCACTCTCTCAATATTCCTCTCAACGAATTGTCTGGCTCCGATCGAACCCTGGAAATTGTTCAATTTCTATCACCTTCCTTTTAAGATGCAAGAGTAAATCTTGACTTATTGCTATTGTACAATCTTGCATATATGTTATAGAAAAAAAATTCCAAACGCATGTCAATACCGATTGGGCAAATGGAGAGATACCTTGAGATGAATTGAAATCTTCAATTAATTAATTTCCAAAGAGCGTCGTTGTTGCTGTTGTATGCTATTTGACAGTGGATGCTTATCTGTTCATTTTTTGATGTTTTCATGTTGGAAAGTATAGTTGGGATGTCTTTTAAACTGATAATTCTATTACGCGCACAGAATGAAAGAGAGAGAGAGGAATGTTTGATTCTTTCGAATGGTTTACGGATGGTGATGTATGAAGACAGCACGACAGCCGATGATGGATCCGCCGCCGCCGTCGCCTTAAGAAAGGTCGCTTCACGAAACAAGACCTCTGAAGCAATTCATTTGAATGCGGTAATGGATTCTGTCGATCCTCTCTGATCGCGCTTCCTCCAAATCAAAATTCTTATTGTATACCCAATGACCTTCTTCGCAGATTTGAATGCTGCGAATTAGGCCTAACGGAAATACTAATTAGATGATTCAACGTTCGTGAGAAGAATAGCAATCGTTTATAATTATTAATTTGGATTTGAAAGTCAAAATCATCCTAATATCTATTGTTAACAATTCGAATAATGATAAGAGCTAATAAAGAAATCAGATAGATACTTAATGTTGTCTTCTGACATCAACTGCTTAACCAATGAAAAAAAAAATCATTTCCATTTACTTTCACTACTTAGTAAAGGGACCTGTTCGAAAAAAAGTTTTCACCAGAAATATTTTTATAGATTTTTAAATAATTGGTTCACCTATAAGTTTTATTATGATAACTTGAAACGGTAAATTTAAACAAATGGAATTTAAACCTTAAATTAGTCATCTTCTGTAGATATCACAACAAGGTTTTCGGTAAAATTGGGTTGCCGCTTTTGAGGTTTTCTTAAGAATAAATGGGAGCCAGAGTGCCCAAGAGTATAGCATCTCTGGTCATGGAGCAGAACCCCGAGTTCAAACTCTAAACTATTATACAAAAATAATCCGGGTATAATCTGACCCCTTCATCAATTTACACTATGTATACACACACACACTCAAACACATATCGTCGCCTTAGAGTGTAAACCTGCTAAAGCCATTTTTATCATATATGACATATTAATACCGTTCGAAAGAAAAAGAGATGCAGCATCGTCCAAGTAAAACTGCTACTTAAAATTACCACCGTAAGTTGTAGAAAAAATATGTAGTTTCTTTCCATAACAACAATATTAAATTTTGTTTGTTTTTTCTCTGCCTTGTAAAATTTCCTTGTTGTGGGTCAGCAGGTTTACACTCTAAGTCGTCGGTATATTAAATAAAAAGTATCACTTCTACACCGGTTAAATGGGCTATCGTCCTGAATTATATAAATTAAAAAAAAAAAAAATAGAATTTATTTCAGTTCAAGTGAACCGCAAAATTTTCAATAATTTTATTTAATAGTCTTATAGAATTTATTTCAGCTTTATAAATCATAGAATTGTGTCAAATTGATTATCAAGAGTTTTAAAATTTATTAGAAATTTGGGAACTTATAAAATTTTAAATATCAGAAAAACCTTCGCAGGTACCTCTTGTAATTTGACTCTTAAATAATAATTGTAGGATGAATAAATTCCTATTTCTATAATCATAAAAAATTGCCATATCTATTAGAAAATAAGTCCTTTTTAGGGTTTCATACAAACGTAAACTAGAGTGGGGTCTCTATATTGTCTGTTTCTCTCCCTTGTAGATTTTGAACTTAATACCTAAGTTTTTGTATTCATTGTCCCCAAAATCAAAAATTGTATTAAAATTTAATTAGATGATTATTTTGAGAGCTATAATAGTTTTTGTTATTTTTTTCAAAAAATCTAACAAGATTTTTTTTTATAAGCTTTTTAACAAGCCAACTTTTGGTCTAGTGTCTACTGGGTAACTCGTCGTGCTCACGTAAGACACTTGGTTCAAATCCGAGTTTTTTTTTCTAGAATATAATATTTTAAAAATTAATAAATAATTAAATATTTCACATAATTTTTTTAAGATATTTTTTTTAATATCACTTCAATAATTATATAATATTAAATAGGTATTTTGCCGAGCGTAGCAGTTTTTGAAATATAAAAAGCAATATTTTGAATTTTTTACAGATTTCTAAAGGCACATATTTAATTATTTAAATTGGAAACATTGAAGAAATTAAACTATACCTTTTTGTGTAGTTTTTATTTTTAATTGATTAATTGGACGTGTCGGACAACTTCAAGCGTCCATCCTCAGCATAATTTTTTTTTTAAATTCTCTTTTGTTGGAAATATAATTAAATGTTTTTTTATTATTGAAAATATAATAAAATAAATAAGGAAGAACTGATTTATTTGATTTATATTAATAAAATACTCAATTCTTATTTGTTTTATTACGAAACGTCCAATTAATCAATTGAAAATAAGAAAGGACCGCAAAAAATACAGTGTAATTTCTTCCATCTTCTTGATTTTAATTATGTTCAGGGAGAATGGTGTAGGTTCTAGATCATAGGTTCCCACTGGGAGCGATTCCGCCCCCCAGTGGGCGCTGGAGCCTTCCACGGGGGCGGTAGCGGATCCAGAGGCAAATGTGGGTAGTTGAGGCAGTCAAGAAGGGAGGTCAAACAAATAAATAAATTTATTATATTTAATATTTTTTATAATTGTTTATTTTAATATATTAATATTTCATAGAAAATTAACAATTATAGACTAGGCGGGCGTTTAAATTTTTGTTCTCTTCTAAAGCGGGCTATGGTCCAGAAAAGTTTGGGAATCCCTGTTCTAGATGAAACCAATTTAATAAAATTAAAGATTTAAATTAAAAAAAATATAAATTACTAGGTAGGTTATTTGTGAAATATACCTAGTAATTTACCACATATTCTTGATTTTAATAATATTCAATAATGTATGTTAAAGGAGACAATAAAAGAGTGTGTCTTCTGCTGGAATTATAAATTTTATTTATTTATAACGAGACTATAGTTTCGAGGGCTTTGCCCTCTTCATCAGTCTATTACAATGTATTCACAGGAATTAATTTATAAATTCATAAATTATTAGTCTCGTTATAAATAAATAAAATTTATAATTCCAGCAGAAGACACACTCTTTTATTGTCTCCTTCAATATATAAAAATTATGCTACTCTCGGCAAAACCCTTCAATTTAATGTATGTTAAATCAATAAATTAGTTAAGTAATGGAGAGGGATTCAGCCAATGGGTAGCCTCTGCTGATTAAAAAACTCCCAATTATGGAAAACGTTTCGGCTTTAATTCAATAATGCCATCATCAGTTCCTAAGAGAGTATTAGCGACACAATTAATTTTATAAATAAATTGCACGCAGGCAGAGTTGTTATGGATTTTATCATAATATACAAAATTATATGAAATACAAAATGGTACATAAATCTTGGTGTGCTCTCACTAGATATGCGCAACGTCTCAAGTACAAATACCTAAAGATTTATGTACCATTTTATATTTCATATAATTTTGTATATTATGATAAAATCCATAACAACTCTGCCTGCGTACAATTTATTTATAAAATTAATTGTGTCGCTAATACTACTCTCTTAGGAACTGATGATGACAGAGGCTACCCATTGGCTGAATCCCTCTCCATTACTTAATTATATATGGTACATATACAGCCATCAAAATTGTATCAACTCAATAAATTAGTTTTAAAAGAAATCCTCGATATGCAAGTCCCGATCGCACTTGGCCGCTTATATTTAGTTTTGTTAAAATCAACTATTGCTCATCTTTGACTCATCAATAATTCCAAATCTCTCCCAGATCAGGATTATTTAATCCCCTATATTTAGTCCTTCTGAATTAATAACCTTCAACATATACTTACTACTACAAAAAACCTTTCGGAATTTTTTATCAATTCCATTTGCGCGTGTGCGAGAATGTTTTTTTTTCATCCGAAACGACTTCCATTTTGTGAATGTTAATTTGTCAATCGCGCATAGCCTAGCAAAAAAATATATATATCAACCTCAATCCCATCGTCTTCCAGTCTTTGAAGATTTCTTTAGAATAATTTTTTTTATTTGATATGTATATATAATCAAAGTCGTGAGATAGAGCTTTAGTAGAGGAATCAATAGAAACGGATCAAGGGATTTCTAACTAATTTGTTACCTATTTGAAATAAAAAAATAAAAAAAATAAAAATGATAATCTTCTTAACTTGAGAATCTCAAAATTGATAATCTATCTCTTATGACATATTAAGCGCTTCTTAAAGATTGATCATTTTATTATATAGAAAGTTGTCTGTCATTTTCTCAATCTTTTACCATCTCAGATTATATTAAGTAGATATGGTATGTCTTAAGGAGTTAGCGGGAGGCGGAACTATGGGTTTTAAGATAAGGAAAAAATCCATTTGCTTTTTCATAGAATATTCCATATTTATTATTTGAAAACACCTACTGTACATTACGCATGCAAATATCTGGGGGCACGGCAGTGCCCCAGCCAAGTTCGATTTGATTCGATTGTGTGCACTACCAGACTACCCTTTACAGGAAACAACTCAGGCCATTTTGACGCCTCTGTAACTTCGTAATGGAAACCTCTACATTGCTGAAAGTTTTTTCCAGAATACTGATCCATAAGCTTAACTAAATTACAAAATTTCATATTTCTACTGTTTATACCATCCAAATTACAAGAAGCCAAAGATAGGCTTTTTCGTCACTCACTCACTCATCAAAATTCTAGAGTACTTCAGCTAACCCTAGAATGCTGAAATTTGGCATACTGGTATAGCTTGACACATTAATAAAGGAGGAAATTGAAAAATTGAAACTTTTCCTTCTTCAAGGCCCGAAATGAAGGGGTGAAAGTTAGAGGCTTAATTAACATAAACTAAAAATTCAACGACACTAGAATGCTTAAATTTGACATAATGTACTAACTTGAATCACTAATAAAGTGAGAAATCGAAAAACATCTTCATCGTCCTATAAAATAAATAAAGTCGTGAATCTTGCAGCTTCAATTTCCATCAAATTACAAAAAGAAGTGAAATCTCAACAAAAACACATGTGTAAAAAAAGCCAAGTTCGATTAATAATAACCGTTTGCCAAAAAAGTAGTGAGATCTAATGTGCTGCCAAGTTCAACATCATCAATGTATTAAATGGGTCGAGAATATAGTAACTTCAATAAAAACGCATGTTTTTCCGCATGCTTTTTCATGTCCAACTTTTAGCGATTTCACATTTTAGTTGAAATTATTTTCCTAAAACTTGGCTTTTACGCATTGTGGTGGAGGCTCTATCAAACAATAATAATAATAATTTAATGCGTAAAAGCCAAGTTTTAGGAAAATAATTTCAGCTAAAAATGTGAAATCAATAAAAACTATAGTTGGACATGAGAAAATGAAAAACATGCGTTTTTATTGAAGTTACTATGCTCGACCCATTTAATACATTGATGATGTTGAACTTGGCAGCACATTAGATCTCACTACTTTTGGCAACGGTTATTATTAATCGAACTTGGCTTTTTTTTATACATGTTTTTGTTGAGATCTATTTTTCTTACTATATACTAACGATATTACGGGCACGATACGCCGAGCAGGTGAAGCTATATATTCAAATGTTTGAAAATGTCTTTAAATTCTGAGTGTGTATTGGAATTCAGACAGATATACATACAGAAAAATCAAGTTTGATAATGATTTTTATCCACGATTCAGACATTTCTCAACGACATTTTTTTAAGAAATTTCAATAGTCTGGAGCTGACCGGCAGAAATAACGTCTTTTAAAAAATTAATGAATTTTCTTCTCTGTAGATAAGTTTTTTTACTTTATTTTTTAATTTGAAAGCTTATATTAGAAAATAAGAACAAGTTTTTTATGTGTGACATTTTTATTTATTCAATCAACGTTTTCAGCCGATTTTTGCCGATTTTTCAGGCTTCGCTTGAATATAACAGATTATTAGCTAGCCTTTTATTACCTTCGTTACCATTGAAGGCCATCAGAATACAATTTTCAAAAAATATTTGGCATATTCACAAAAACATATTTTTTCTTTTTCTTTTATAATTAACAATTTCATTAATATAAAACAGAAATCACATATATATAGAATAAAGCAACCCTGTTCAATAGTAACGAAGGCAATAAGAAAATTTAGACGAATGTGTGATACGACTATTTGGAAGCTCCTGAAGAAGTCGGCAAAGTCAACGAAACGTTGGTGGATAAATAAAAAAGTCACACATAAAAAACTTGTCCTTATTTTCCCTAATATAAACTTTCAAATTAATACAAATTATGGACGGAAATGATAATAATAATTTATTTTTTAAATAAAACAAAAAACAAGAAACATCAAAAATTATTTATTTTATTCTTATTCTGAATCTTCTTAATATTTATTTTATTTTTCTCTATTACCTCCAGAATAGTTTCTATTTAGTCAGATCTTAGTGAATATTAAGGTGATCCTTATTTTGAGTTTTTTCAAATTGTTAAGCGTCGTCAGAAGCTAATATGGTCCGAAATAAATAAAAAAATATCTCAGTTTGAAATTATTCAATTTTAACTTCCGTGCTGCACAGTGATGCAAGTTTTTCATCTAATGTGACATGGGGTTTTTGGCATTGAAATATCAATTTTTTATTCCAGCCAGAGCAATGATTCAAAGAATTTGAAACTCTGTAATAGTATATATCCCTCAGAATTTTTTCAGATTTTTATCTATTATAATTTTGGAGTATATAACTTTAATAACGCCAAGATATATATATTTTATCTAGCTGTAACTCCCAAAATTATAATAGCCAAAATTGGCAAAAATTCTGAAAGGTAGCTACTATTATAAGGATAGTCTACAGAGGTTCAAATTTTTGGAATCCATTGCTTTGGTTGAAATAAAAAAAAAATCGAGATTTAATTTTTTTCAAAAACCCCCATGCTATTTAGATGGGAACTTGCATCGCTGTGCAGCACAGGTTAAAATTGAGATAAAGACTTGAAACTAGGGGAAGATTTTTTTTTATCTATTTCGAAATATATGAGCCTCTGTCAGTGTAAAAAATGCAAAATTTCCAAAATAAGGACCACCCTGAATATATATATATATAATATATAGTTTTTACATATATGTGTTTTTGTGTGTGGAAATTGTGTCTTCTTATATAATAAATTCGCCTCAAATAACCTCAGTATCCTAACTTGGAAAACATTTTTTGTTCCCAATCCATGTGGTATAAGCTAATCAAACCTCTACTTAAGAAAATGTTTATAAATTAAATTAATAACAAAAGGATTTTTTTATAGTGGGACCATCCACGATACGAATCCGGAGCAATAATAAATTTGCATCCAGGTGGTAAGATAAACCATGGAGGCCTTTCTCCACAGATTCGAGGCATATTAGAGACATGGACAAATTTTAGGGCAAGAAGTTGAGTACAGGTGAATTGAGATAACATTTTTTTTAGAAAATTACTATTTCTTTAAATTATATATTTTTTACTTTTTTTATTATCAGGGCATTCGAACGAACTTTCTAAAACTTTCAAGTTCGTGGTTTTCGGTATCAAAATAAAGTCAGACAGAAAAAAAATATTTTTTCCTAAGTTTTAATAAAATAAAAATATTTTTTTATTTTCTTAGTCTGAATTTGAATGAGACCTAATTGACACATGATTTCTATAACGCGCTTGTTGAGACCCAAATGGAGACCATCTAGAGATGAATTCAGAACAATTTCCAATCGAAGAAAACTTGTCTGGGCACGTAGTCAAATGTAGTCTTAAAAAGCAAGGGTGGAGGGATTGTTCTATTCTTGGCCTTTTTAAAAATAGGTTCTCAAATCATCTTTTAATCCATTTTAATGAAATAATCACTTTAAACAAGCATTTTATCAGACGATAATATTTTGTACTTAATGAATAAAGTTTTTTTCTAAATTCGCTAAGAATTCAATTAACCATGACATTTTTTCTTCTTATTGTGTTTAGAAAAATTCAGAACCATGCAGAAAACTCATTTTCAAGCATTAATTTTTCCGTCTATCTCTGTTGATATATCAAGATTCTGATTCCCACGATAACTCAAAAACGGAAGATCATAGAATATTCGCTCTGGTGCCGGAATATTTCTATTTGCTAATCGATGAACAACTTAGATTTTGGGCTTTCTAACTTCAGAATCCCCATTTGAAAAAATCGAATTGGTTCTTAAGTATGTATGTGATGCTATCAAAGGCTGTAACTAATAAACTAAAATTTGGTGTACATTTATGTTAGTATGGATCGAGTTTACAATTTCTATGTAGCTGAAAACCACCTACTGCCAATAGACTCTTTGTGGAAAGCATATCGAGTCTTGAAAAATTTTCACTTTCCCCCCTCCTGTTTTTTATTTACATTACAAAAAAATGTTTAGAAAATTCTCTGAGTAGATTTTGGAAAATCAACATATAACAAGGTTAGTTGCTTTCTTCAACTAATGAAAAATGTTTAATTAAGGGTAGCTAAACCTTCACTGGACAAGAATGGACTTAAAATTTTTGAGGAAGTCTTAAAACATGAGAATAAATATAAAAATGTAAATTGCCGATAATATTAGAGTTAAGATTTCTAAAGAAAATCACGACAGATTAAGTCAACTATTAACCAAGTGTTGTGATAATTTTTATTATCTATTTCAGGAGAGTTGTTTTACCCCTTCGGTATTTAAACCCGTATACCAAAAATACAAATCGATTCACTTGGCTTGACCCTCCAAGGCGAAACTACATGCGACATCCATAGCACACCGAAAATGTTTACGTGCAAAATTTGCTCGTCATCATTAAAAATTCTTGAGATCAACTGATTCTAAATCCAAACATACAGTCAAAACTTATATTTTAATTAGATTATTTTGACTGTTTTGATTTATGACAATTTTCAAGAATCGATTGGCACTAGAATGACTAGTACTAATTTGAATATAAAAAATGCAAATTGCAAATAGTAGCGGAGTTGAAATTGAGCAAGGAAAATCATGAGAGCTTTTCAACTACTAAATCAGTTCATTCTGCATTCGGGTTCAATTCTCGAAGGGGTGAATTCTTACAATCCTGACATAATAAAAATTATCCTTAACACCTCACATTTAATACCCGACAAACTTGATTATTTCTTTTTAAATCATGAGGTTTGACAACTCCTATTCTGTATTTCTTAATTTAAAGATGATAAAAAATATCTGATAACAAGAAAATGGCATTTCTGTCTCATAAGAGAAGGGTTGAAAAGTCTAACAAAACATAATTCCACTTGTTATATTTTTTCTCAAATCCTTTCAAAATTTCAGCCTTCTAGCTCAACTCATAATGGACCAAAATCTGACTATGACATATGTCCATTCTGTATATATGTACCTATGTATATTGTATATAATTCAAGCTTAAAGAGAATTTAGTCACTAAAAATAAAACAAAGATTGAACGATTCTACTCTAGTTTCATCAATAAATCGTCTTAAATTAATTAATCAACACCTGTCAAGTTTAATGATATCCTTAAATAATTATTCTATGCCATATGTTAGGAATTGGTACAGTCATCAAAAAGAAGACCAATCGATTTGAACATATCGATTCTTTATCAGATCAAACGGTTTTTGAGCCTCCAATTTGAATTCCGCCCTCCACTCCTCTTCTCCCCTGTTATTTTAAGGTGAAGTCATAATTCTTCCATTCGGTCAGTTTAAAGTAATTAATGACGGTTTTTTTTAATTGAGACACGCAATCGAATAACAAACCTTATTAATAAATAATTGGAACAATATTCTTAAATTAAAACAACTTGTAAAAATTGCAAAATACATACCTATTATTATTATTTTCGAGAGTCTGTTAAAATTTGATAAGAAAGAATAAAATGCAAGATCTGCTTCGCATTGGATAAAGTAAAAATGGGGAAAGGGTTTGTGGATTTTTTTTTTTTTTTCTATATATATTCATCTCTATATCATGTAATATAGAATATAATGTGAAGTATTACGATTGCCTGCCTGGTTTGTCATATCCTTAACTGATCTGCCAATATAGTTGTCTAACTAGCAGGGGCTCCCATTATAAGATATGTATTAAAATGAACGGCCTGATGCTGCAATTGGCAAACAGCGTGGGTACTGCGACAGGTTTTAACATTGTGTCTGGTGATGCTCTTCCCACCCTCGGATCCCCTCTTTTAAATTCACTCTTATTACGTTACTACATAATATATGAGTTATGGTGAAATGTTGTAATCAAGCATTAACAAGTTTTGTTTTTTTGCTTTCTATTTTCGAAATATCTCAAAAATGGCTGAAACTAATTATTATTCGCCACATTAGTTCCTTTTGTAAAAAAAAAAAAAACAAAAAAAACTTGAAACGTCAAAAAATGTTGTGGTCGGAGTAATTTGGGCTATGCATAATAAAGTATTTCAGTATAATATATATAATAATCAGTATTTCGGACGACGGCACAAAAGGGACTTGCCGCGTCCCTGGCTATATCAGTTTAAAAAGCTGAATTTCGAATTTCAAAAATGCAAGTTATCGCTCAAATATCTTGTACTCAATTAGACTTGCTGTAATGTATAATTGCTTGAACAAACCATTTTTGTAAAACTTGTAGAAAACAAATAATATTTATTTTTATATGAATGATATTGGATTTAGAACAAATAGCATATAATTCGTGAAAATACTAACAATAAGCCAAATGCGCTAAATGCAAGTTTGGCACTTAGGTTCGTCTACTGACTATCTCTAATAATAAAATCAAAAATAAACAAAAACATTTTTGATTCACCTTTTACATTTTTCTTAATAAAAATGTTTTGAAAAAAATTAAAACACAACAAAAACATCTTAGAAAGGGTGTGCTTCTGCTGGACGAATTTGAATAAAAAACTTGATAGTCATATTTCAAGGGATATGTAAAAGTTAACTAGAAGCTACTAAATACATGTAAAATCAATGTCATTTGTATTGGAACTGACAAAGCTGTAAATATGCCAGCAGCTCACCACATCCGATCTTTGATAATCAGTGAACCTAGAAATAAACACGGTCCATTAATTCTTTTGAGATTTAACGGGTTAGGTTGATTTTAATATCTCAAGGTCGTTGACAAAGTTATGAATGAATATGTATTAAAGGAGTAGAGCACCAACTACCCTAAAGGGTTTCTTCTTATTATTAATTTTTTTTTCTAACATACTATTAATATTAATTCTTATCTCCATTGTTATTAGAATAAATTACTGCTTGATAATCGTTGTAGCTATATGATATATCTCTGTATGTATGTAGTATGTATGTATGCGTGTGTTTATGAAAAACCATTTGAATTGTAACTAAAGATTGGATCGCGCTTCGCATACATAACAGACCAGCCAGTCAGCGAGAGAGCTTAAGGAAATGTTCCGGAGATTGAAACACGATATTGTTATTGAATAAATTACTGACCAATTCCGTTACTCATAGAGGATTAATAGACTCAAATTATTTTCAATCAAATCGTAGATAATAAATCAGTTTGGAGTGTTCAAATGACCATCAGGGGTGTCAACTGATGGTGACTAATGCAAGTGGTTCAGGTTTCATCTCGACTATCGAATTACCAGGTTGGGTACTCTTCGGTAGCCCACCCACGTACCTGACAAATACCAGCGCCCGAAACTTTCTTTCACAGCCCTTTCCATCGAACAAAGAAGAAATTAAGTCTAATTAACAAGAATTAAACTTTATATTGTTTCATTATGGGTGTAAGAAATGATGCAGAAGAGAAGAAAGACCGGAAAGAAGAAGGGAAAATAAAAATCCAGGGTGGAATTTTAAATTAATCCAGAATCAGTCAGGTGGGCAGAGCAGTGTTTTTTTATTCTAAATGAGAATACATGATTATTAATGTTGCCTACGCGCGGGCGTTTTGTCCAAACATATGTCCATTCTCATGAAAATGCACAAGCGAATTTTTTTTATTATTCTTTTATATCGCCACGAAAAGTCTAATTTAGTTGAAAAAAGAAGAAACATTTTTATAGCTAACAATACAATTTTCTCAATTTTTTTAATACCTAAATAACTCAATTTCGTGTAAAACAAAAAAATCCAACATTTTAAGTGTACCTATTATTATCACGGTAAAAATTTAGGTTTAATATCTTTATTTCATAGAAAATGAAAGTTAGAAATCAATTTAAAAAATTTTACTTTATTAAAAATGTATTCTTCCTGTACACTTCCTGGATATTGTTAAGATTCATTTGATGAGATCTTCTAATAGGTATAGTAAGAATTGGAAAGTTATAAAGTGATCTTTTTTGGGTGACCATTCTATTTGAATCCAACATAATTTTGTTATTAATTTTAATTATCTTACAAATACATATAAAGAGTATCTTGCGAACCCTACATGGTATAGGAGCATAATTCTTTGAAATTGAAAAGAGTTAGTTTGCCGAGAGTAGCAGGCTTGATGATTCATCAGAAGAAATAATAAATAAAGTCTTCCTCTGCTTAATGCAAATATATATAATATATAATTTATTTATTAGAGAATATAGTTTCGAAAGTCAACTTTCATTCTGAAACTTTTGGGTCCAGGCACGTTATAAATTCACATGAAGGTAAAATTGTTTTCATTTTTGACAAGGCTTGGTTCGATCACATATGTGTACCGGATTTTGTGTATAACTCCTAATTGAATGAAGATGACCAAATAAAATTCAGGCCGAAACGTCTTATTAAAGGTGTTTTATTGAACCCAGTGATTCCATCTTTGGCTGATACCTCCTCCTTCATCTAGTACAATTGAGAATGATGTTATAAAAAGTTTTTTAAAGTTTTAAGAAGTTTTAAGATGTTTTTAGCTATTTTCTTCAGAAATTGAGAATGATGATTAAGATGTTATAAGATGTTTTAAGATGTTATAAGATGTTTTAAGATGTTATTTAAATGAAGAAGATTCCATCCATTTTGACGGGAACCAAGCATTTCAGTCTGTTTTTTTTTTTATAACCTTAAATCTCGTATGAGATCGTTAAGTTCTTCTTGAGTCAATAAATGAGGCTCACATGAACAGCTTTGTTCAAAAGTTGTCTCACCAAAATCTCTTTCTTTTTCTTCCTTATTTCCATCAGACTAAACTCTCTTCATCTAATGTCACATGTTCTGGAGGCTTTGATATGGGCAATTCTTCGCACTGTGGAACTGGTCTCATTGCAGATTGGAAGTTTTGGTACGCCTTCGGGGGCATCTTGCTGTACAGAAGGCTTCTTGATTTTTTGACCCTGATCATTCGTGCGTTTTAAAATTATAATTTAAATTTTCTAAATTTAATAAATTTGACATAAACTAAAATATTTGTAGATTTTAAATGTGTGGCCAGCGATGGACAACATAAGCGCTTTATAATAGAAGATTAGACTATGTTTTTAAACTTCCTGTACCTACCACCTTCTTTTCATAATCTGAACATATTTTAGGTTATTTTTCTTTTATTTCGCTATTCACCTATGTATTTAGTTTAATCATATCTAGCTAAATATGAATAATTAATTCTGCAATGCCTTTTATATAACTTCTTCAATGTTTAATCATCTTTTAGATACCTATTGTGTTTTTTCTTTTTCTTTATTTTAGCCATTCCAATCATTAATTTTGCTTGTATCCAATTAAAATAGACAATCAAGGCTCAAGGGGAATAATGTAAGTGAACTAAAAATCTCAGTTTGAGTGTACGTGACAATGTGACATGCTCGTACAGACAGAAGCGGGTTATTAATACAAGAACTGGCCACAAAAAATTTGACAATTTTTCAAAGAAGCAATAATTATCTGTTCAGGCACGGCAGCAGACCTACCTGGCTTTTTCTAATATATTGTGTACTATTCAAATACATATTATGTTTCTTTTCATTTCATGAATCAATTAAAAAATTATCCTACCATTAATATAATAATACCTACTATTGTATTAAAATCTATAAGTTTTTCTTTTGTGGTTTTAAAATGTATATATATAGTCAGTATTATTGAGGCATTAAATATTTTTTTTATACCTATGTCTCAATAAAATAATTATTTCTTGCTTTGGGTTCTTTCTTTCCCTTGGTGTGATTCTATTATATTATTAACATTTGTTTTGTTCACTGATAATTGGAATTTTTTTATATTCTTCAAAATTCATAAAAGTCAATTTGGTACAAAGCATTAATTAATGTTGCCGATGAATGAATTTTTTTCTTCAATGGGGTAATTAATATAATTTTAGGCAGGGTGAGGTTTTCGGAACAAAATAAAAAAAAGAGAGGTGAGGGAGGAGGTTGGACTGTGAAAAAAAGGCCATGACGGTGACTTCGCCTGCCACCTGGCTGGTGGTGGCATGGTGGCAAGGTGCCAGAGGGTGGCCAGCTGGGCGTCGCACTTTCCACGAAATCCAACAAAACAATTGCACTTTTGCAATAATAACAATCGTATAATATATTGGTTGGGACAAAAACGCTAATTACACTTTGAAAGGGCATTCAAAACGCTAACGCTCAGCTCTATAGTGGCCATTATATGTATATGTCAATTTATAGGTTAATATTAAAAATTACCATTAGCATGTTGAAAGTACTCGAGTCAATAGCTAATATAAGCATGATTATATATAGAGGTAAGTGCCCAAAACCGGACTCCCCCCATAAACCGGACCCCTGCTCTGCATTCTCCTGAACTGTTGTAGCAGGTCCAAGTGTAAATAGTAGTTTAAGTTTCTACGACTCTGTAGTGGAAGTCACACGTCTTTACACGCTGTTACTTATCAGTTCTCCATCACTTGTTTTGACAGTGGAAAAGTTTTTACATTGTGCTATATTTTTCTTTATTTCTTCTAGGAATTGGGTAAGTCTTTCGACCTATATAATTATTATTATTATTTTTTTTTTTTTTTAATGCAATCGAATGCAAGAAGGGGTGCGCCAGTAAAGATGCAGCTCCTATGGATCTCAAAAGACCCTTGCATTACCGAAGAGAAGGGAAAGTTGATTAAGTGAGAGGGTGTAGACGTAGGTGTCTATGCACCCCGGTTTTGAAGGTTTGAAGATTATAAGTGCTGGGAAAGATGGAGGCTGGGAGAGAGTTCCAGTTCCTTGAAGTCATGGGGATATATGTATTGGTGAATGAAGTGGTCCGGCACTTTTCCAGTTTGACCGCGAAAGAGTGTTGGGAGTCGGCAAAACGCGTGCTACGTGCAAAGCATGCTTTGGGGGGAATTATTGATTTTATCTCATCAGAGCACCTGCCGTGATAGTATCTATAGAAAGAAGAAAGGGCAGAGACATTTCTTCGATGAGTCAGCGAGTTGAGGGAGTCGGTGAGGGTAGAATCGTTAATTAGCCTGACGGCTCGTTTCTGAATTGCATCCAGGGTAGCAAGAGAATATTTTGAGGCTCCTCTCCACAGATGAGAGCCGTATTCGAGACAGGGGCGGATTTGGGCCTTGTAGATGGTGAGAAGTTGTGGGGGTTTGTAAAATCGCTTGGACCTGAATAAGAAGCCAATCTTTCTTGCTGCAGATTTCGCGACAGAGGAGATGTGTTCATTCCAAGACAGGTCAGATGTGACTGAGACGCCCAACATGGATAGGCTGTCACACATTTTTAGGGTATTCGAATCGAAGTGAATATCAGGGAAATCTTTATTTTCGCGCCTAGAAATTAGACAACATTGAGTCTTGTTTGAGTTAAAGTGAACCAAATTTTGAGAGCCCCATTTATTCAGTTTGTCTAGGTCGAGAGTAATTGAGGAGGCAACATTGATTCGATTATTCGGGAGTGAGGGTTTGCTGTTTAGAGTGCTATCGTCGGCGTGACAATGAGTGGGGTTTGAGGTTTGATCGATAACGTTGTTTATATAAATTAGGAAGAGTGTGGAGGAGATTACAGAGCCTTGGGGAACACCAGCGTTTGTGGAGAACGATTCAGATGATATTCCATCCACCACAACTTTTATACTTCGGTTTGTCAGAAAGCTTTCTATCCATTTGCGAAGTGTTGGTGTGAATTCTTAAATGGTAAGGTTTAAGGTTAATCTTTATCATTAAACAGTTTCATTTAGATGTTTGATTAAAAATCTATTGGGTTAACAAAATGTTGGCTATAGTCACGCAAACCAGACCCCCTTCAGTTGCCTAAATCGGACCACTTATTTTTTCATGTTTGTCAGAGTCCAATAACAATTAACTCCCTTTCAAAGACGAAATTGGGTAAAAATGGGTTGGTTTTTTTCTTAAACGCCACAAAAAGTGTACCTGCACATCTACGATTTTTGTCGCTAAACGATTTAATTCTGTTGTACTCGTACATTTTCTGTATCTATTTTGATACAATCTGTATTATTATTTTTTTTAATTAAAACCTGTAGGGAATTGTTATACCTATTATACTTATACTTTGAAACTAGATTATGTTTTTGCTGATTTAATACTTTTTTTTAAATTTGTTTAGTGTTTGTTTGACTATTTTTAAAAGGAGTCCGTTTTTTCAAATCGCCAAAGCGTAAGGTTTTTGAATATATGGTATATATATTTTTTATGCTAGTTTTTAATTATATTTACTAAAAATAAAAAGTAAATGGTGCATAACATTGCAAAGTAAATATTATTATATGCTTTTAAAATTTTCTATTTTTTTTTTTTTTATATCAAAAACAAAATGGAGGTCCTATTTTGGGCACTTTTCCTCTATAGTCTAGTCCTAGTCAGTTCTTTAGAATGACAATAAGACACTGTTTATTATTGCTTCATGTTATATCCGTTGATTTCTGTGAACAGATAGAGATAATATACTATATATAATATATGTGACCCCGGTAGAATCTATTTTTTTTTAATTCAAGAATTGGGGGGCCGAGAAGATATAGGTATCACCTATAAGTCTTGACCGACCCTGGAGTTAAAGAGAGTGATAAAAAATAAATCTGAAAGTAAAAATGGTTGAAAATGGAAGTGTGCACCCGGCTCTTAAATGATTAAAGATAGTAGCATTTGAGAAAGAGGGGACCAGGGAGAGAGTTCCAGTATCTAAGTCATAGTATTAAGTGGTACGATACTTCTTTAATTAGACCTAGTGGGGATGTTGGAATTCGTCGAATCGCGTAGTACTCGCAAAACAAGCTTTGGACAGAAATTATTGGTAGTATGTCAACGGAGCACATACCGGGTTATTTATAGTATTTATGAAATAGAAAAATTCTACAGACTCTTCTTGGATGAATCAGTGAGTAAATGGAGTCGTTAAAGATCGGCTCGTTTCTGAATTTCGCCCAGGATGGGAGAATGTTTAGAATCTCCTCTTCTCAAATGCTAGCCATATTCAAGACGGCTGGATTTGGGAAATATATAGAGTGGAACTACAAAATGCACACATTTGCCTATAATAATCTTTCTGTCTGTTATTATTACACCATATATCAGGAGTGGTAAATCACAGGAGAGCTATAAATCTAATACTTATTTAGTTATCGTTTGGATATATTTTAGCAAGATATTGATTGAAACGATATCGTATACACCTTCATTTATTTCTAATTTTTACAAATTCTTTGGTTTGCCCTTATAAAATTAACTCTTCTTCTCTGGACAACAAAAACTTAATTTTAATTATATTCTTTATTTTCTATAAATGAAAAAAAATCATTTGTGGCAGAGAAATTATTGTTTGAAAATATTTTTTGATATTAATCTTAATTTTTGATGTTATGTACTTTTTAAAGCGTGTTATACAAATTTAATGTGTACAACCAATTCTTGAATTATTTTTTATATCATATGCTATTTTTTTCAACTTCTAATGTTGCTGAAAATAGTTTGAAAAAATTGTTAAGAAAAATACATTTTTTTGTTTGACCTCGGTTAAGATACCATTTGGCCAGTTAAGTACAATATTTAATGATAATTTAAAACATGCTAGACCACCAACTCAGGAAAAAATATAGAAATACTTATTCCAAAATATAGCATTTATATATATCCAAGGTCAGAACGGGATGCTCCTAGAAATCGTCTAGCTCAGAGATTACCAAACTGTTTTGTCTCGTAGACCCCTGGCCATGTTTTTCTGTTTTGGGTAGACCCCTTCTTAAGAAAATAAAGTTATACTTCTCAAGAAATTTTAATTTATTCTAATAGTATATTTTAGAGAGCTCGAATATAATATTTATTTTATATCTCTCCAAAAAAATTAAATTTATTAACCACTCCAAATATCATGAAGTGATACAAAGGGTCCCCCCTTACCTCTCATTTTCAGATTTTTTTAAGAAAATAAAGTTTTACTAATTTAAATTTAGGGAACGAAGAAAAGATTATTTTTATTATAGACAAAAGGATTAGCCGGGGCTCGAACCCGGGATCTTTGCATGTGTACTGCAATGCTTTGTCATAAGAGCTTTAGCTCCTATATCCACTAAGCTACTGATCCCTGAACCCAAACTAATACCTCTTGTCTATATGAATTATGGAATTTCTTTTTTAATCCTCTCCCCGTTCATTTTTTGCACCGTAGGCCTTGATTCATTAATTAAACAATTAAATATTCCAGCGCCTCCCAATCGATCGCAGACCCCAAAGATCGAAATTAATTTTCTCTTCACCCGGGGCGCGACCACAACGAGGCCGTGTAAAGACAATTAATAACAAATTTAAATTTAGGGAACGAAGAAAAGATTATTTTTATTATAAACAAAAGGATCAGCCGGGGCTGCGATCGATTGGGAGGCGCTGGAATAATTAATTGTTTAATTAATGAATCAAGGCCTACGCTGCGAAAAATGAACGAGGAGAGGATTAAAAAAGAAATTCCATAATTCATATAGACAAAAGGTATTAGTTTGGGTTCAGGGATCAGTAGCTTAGTGAATATGGGAGCTAAAGCTCTTATGACAAAGCATTGCAGTACACATGCAAAGATCCCGGGTTCGAGCCCCGGCTGATCCTTTTGTCTATAATAAAAATAATCTTTTCTTCGTTCCCTAAATTTAAATTTGTTATTAATTGTCTTTACACGGCTTCGTTGTGGTCGCGCCCCGGGTGAAGAGAAAATTATTTTCGATCTTTGGGGTCTGCGACCGATTGGGAGGCGCTGGAATATAAAGTTTTACTTTTCAATAAATTTTAATTTATTCTAATAGTATATTTAATAGAGAGTTCGAATATAATATTTATTTTTATATACGTATCCAAAATCAAAATTTAATTCCATTGAATTGAATGAGTGTTTTTTACTCTCTCGTGTAGAATTATGAACTCTCAGAGGGCTTTACACTTGCGAGTTTTACTCTCGAGAGTAAGTATATTTGCCACTTTGGAGAGTAAAAAAACTCGCACCTTAAAATAATAGTCTCGTTATTGATTTTAAATCTAGTTTTATCATCAAATATATCAATTTTCACAAAGATGCGATAATACGTAAATTTATAAATAATAAAAATTTTAATTAATGCGAAATCTGAGCTCGCCGTGATGTACAATTTTTTTTAATTCTCGGCTTAATTTTGGAGAGGCACATTATCATTTGTTCTTCGTTCGTTTGCAAACGTTCTCTTTTATTATTTTTGATGGATGTAAGAACCGAAAATCAAAACTCACACCAATATGAAGTCTAGAATTGCAATAATATTGTAATAGCTCTTTTAGCTATTTAAGGATAATCTGCTTTCATATGTATACAAATATAATATTCAATTCCTTATATTTTACTTTTTAATCTCTATGTGCCTAACTACCAGTTTATATTTTTGAAAATATTTTCTTAATACTTTCCTTTTCAAAACTCTTCCTGCGCTGTCTTTGAGAAGCTCTGAGAAAATATTGGACAACAATTTCTACTGCGCGTATGCGGTTAACATGAAGATACTAGTATCATTATGTGCAAGTTTCTACAATTTTAAAGTGTATTGCGACCACGAAGCGTAAGCCCACTACCTAGGTCAATTTTATGAGATATTCTAATTCAATTACTATGTAATTATTTTTCTAATTTAAATATGTAATTGTCTGTATTAAATAGAATAAAATATTAAACTATAAAATCACCACTTTGCTACTAATATTATAATTGCGGAAATAAGTTTGTTTACAAAACCAAGACTACTGTCAGTCTATTTGTTATGTTTTCCTATAAAAACTAAGCAACAAATCTATCTGTGTATGTGAATTATTCCAATCATGGAAATCCAAAATTAAAGTCGCGACCTGATTAAATGAGATTCACTATACGTCTCATAGACACCCATTTTTACTTTACCATACAGGCATGAATAAAGTGGCTTTTTTCCTTCTTTTTTTTTGAAATATCTCAAAAACGGTTCAAACTATTTTGATTAAAAAAAATTGAGCGAAATCATGGCATTTCGCTCTACAAAAAAGCCTTAATAAGTGAACATCGAAAAAATTATATTTTTCGAGATAATAATTGTTTTGTCAAAATGTCTGTTAGTTAGTCTGTTAGTCTGTGCGTTACCAAATTTGTGTGGACGAGCTAGCTCAAAAACTAGTGTGAATATCGAAACCAAATTTCACACGTAGTTTTGGGCCCTTGAGATTAAGAACTGATTAGATTTTGGTGCATATCAAAAATTAAGGGGGGTGGGTTAAAAATTAAAAATCTAGGCCATTTGAGCAAACTCAACCAAATTTTGTATACATAATCAGTGGGACCCCAGAAGTCTAAAAATGCAAAAACTAACCGCCCAGAGGGGGGGGTGTAGGGTCAAAAAATGAAAACCTTGGCCATTTACCAAACTCAACCAAATTTTGTATACATAATCAGTGGGACCCCAGAAGTCTAAAAATGCAAAAACTAACCCCCTTCCCTACTTGAATATAAATAATTTTATTAAATATAAGTGAGGAGCCAGGTTGTATGGTAAAGTCAAGTGGATGGCCACATCAGAACACGTCAGCTTATTTTTCATTGGCCTGGAGCCCTTGCAGGTCATCGTGGACCCCTAGGGTTCCATGTGGACCACTTTGGGAACCACTGGTCTAGCTTATATTATATATTATGTATATAAATTTAAAACTAGAAAAACATAATATTAAATACGTTTTAAAAATTTATTTAATATTACTTTTAATTGAGAATTGATGAAAGGCAGCCCAAGGATAATACAACATAAAATTTCGAATAAAATACATTTATTGGAACGCCACTTTCATCTTCAAAATCCGACGTTTCGGAGAATCTACCCTCTTTCTTCAGGGTTTAAAAGGATTAACAAAGGAAACATACAGGAAATTCCCTTCTTATTTCCTTCAACATTGCTCGAATATTGCCGTTTCTTGTCACAATCATTATTATTTTATTTATTTATTTTTTTAATTCTGGCAAGTAACGGCAATATCCAATGAAGAGAAGAAGGATGTTTCCTATATTTCCCTCGTTGGCCATTTTAAACCCTGAAGTTTGACGGAAGATACTTCGAATCGTCAGATTTTGAGGATGAAAGAGACATTTCAATAAATTTATTTTCTTCGAAATTTTATTTTTTATTATCCTTGGAATACCTTTCATCATTTCTTTAGTGAAATTCTACGAGCTCAGTGAACCGCGATTGGAATTAGGTGTACGCGTCTTTGGAATTATGTGGAATTATTTTGGAATTCATTGGATAATGAAATCTGTTGATCCTTCTTCTTGGCAATGAAAGTGGGAGTGGAAGTAGGTATACACAGGTCGCGGTTCACCCCTCGAAATTCTACCAGTCAGTATCTCCAAAAGAAAATACTTCTAATATATTTAATATTTATACCTAACTTTGATTTTTTTTTCAAAAAATATTGAGTTCTTCCCTCCAGAATTTTTGTTTATGCTTTAAGACCTGACATAATATGTGTACTCTAATTAGCAACTTTTTATCCCATCGATGATAGTTTAGTCATAATGGTAATCCAATAGAATGTCCATGTGGAAAGTGAGAGTATTTTTTCTTTCTTAATCGGAGCTGATGAGAGAGATGAGCATATCCGGGTATTTCACTCAAAAGATTCCCGAAATTTGAGTATTGTATTGTGGTTAATTTTCGATTGCGTGTCTATGGAAATTTGATAGATAGGAAGACAGACGAATTGACAGGCCCAGGGTAAGGGTGGCCCCCAATCAGCCAGCCAGTTGTCAGCCCCTTCTGTTGCTGGCAAAGAGGGCCCCCGTGTAAAAGGAGCTGCCCCCGAACACCAGATGCTCACTCGCGTGCCTTTTATGTTCTAATTTAGGGGACAAGGGGAGGAAAAGAGATGGGTTATTGGGCCACCACACATCATTATTCATCCTAATAACAAGCAACAAAGTGGATTAGAGAAATTGCATTTGTATTTCAATATAATTATCAGTGACTGGGCAGTGGGTAGGTCCCTCGACAGATCAAATGAACTCAAGTCCCCTCCTCTTCTAATCCGCTTCCAAAGCTAAAGGTAATAATACCTTCTAATCAATCTATTGTCTTCATAATGATATCTCTATTTAATATTTAAGAGTAGGCTTTAGTAAAAAAATGTATATTATTTTAGAGCTTATAGAGCTGTACTTAAAAGCTTACCTCCGAGTTGATATATGTACTTATTTAACATACCTATTCCGGGCATGTCATGTTGGTCAGCTTCCTATTTAGACAATGCTCTACTAGTATCAGTAACAAAAATATCCATGTTTCTTGTAATCTTCTCTAGCCTCTTTTCCATTTTTAAAATATCTATAGGTATTTATTTTAAAATTATAAAAAAAAAAAAAAAAATTAAAGCATATCCAAAGGAAAATCGTTTTATTTAGGATGAAAAAACAATTTCGAAAAAAAAAATATAGATAGGTACTTTTAATTGAAAGTAATGGAAGGCAGCACAAGGGTAGTGAGGAAAGAAAAAATTAACACATATCCAAATAAGGTGTAATTTGTTGGAATCTTTCCTCCTTTCCTTTCAAACCGACGTTTCGGAGCATTCTTCCCTCCTTCTTCAGGGTTTTAAAAGGTCAATGAAGGAAACAAATAAAATGCTTTCTTCCTCTCTCCAAAGCAGTGTTTAAAACTTTCTTCTTCCTTAGCAGAAGCATAGAAAAACAATTAATTTTTTCTTTCCTCACTACCCCTAGGCTGCCTTCCATTACTTTCAATTAAAAGTTCTACCAGTCTGTCTCTCTCCAGAGAAAATTTCGTACATATAAATAGGTAGGTACTTTTCTATTTTTCTTTAATAATCGAAAAATTGTAAAATGATATAAGTCGCGTAAAATAAAATTAAATACATTTGTGTCAGGTAATTAAATTATAATAAGTAGATAGATACAATATATAAATAGATTCGAATAATAAAATTAACTTAGATATAACTGTCCAATATTTGTTCCAAATCCGACAAAGGTTCACTCTCTTTCACCCTAATTAGTTTTTATTTTATTTTTTTCAATATTGTATTTTAATATTACTTCTAATTATTTAATTTTAATCTTGGCTTGTTATTAAAAAGCACTGTAAATAAAAGTCATCTGGTATGCACAAGTAACGATCATTATTTTTTCCTTGATTAAAGATGGAATGGAATGAAAAATACTTCTCCATGAACTCAAAAAGTTTCAGATTAATTAAAAGACTACTTTAGAATGCAATTTTTATTTATTCTGGTGCATACATTAAACATAAAAAAACATATTGAAAGTACCTTTTTTATTGTAGATAATTACATCGATAACTGCTGATTAATTTCCCTCTTATTACCCTTGCCCGTTTCACTTACCGCCTATCTCACTTCCATATATAAACGAAGTAAAACAACACCCAATTAATCTCTTAAATTCTAAGTCACGTTAAACAGTATTTTTCCCTTTCACAAAAAACAACTCTCGATTTACATATTAAGTAGGCAGTTTTCTGCTAATTATTTAACATATTTTTGAATAAATAAATAATTTTAAAATCATAGAGCATGGAGAGTCCTATTATTAAGATGAAGAGAGAGAAAGAAGATGAGCAACATTAATAAGATGGTAAATAAAATTAGTTAAGCAAAGCATGACGATACATATGGTATATACATAAATATACTATAAAAATTATCCCTGAATCATTGTTTTACAAAATTATATTTTAAAATTATTTGTTTGAAACGTCGCCGTATTATAGAAGAATATTTCAGATTGTATGAATGGATGGAAATAAAAATGAGAAAGCTCAAAAGTTCATTAAATAGTGTATTTGATTTAATGCACTCGGTCGTAGTGAGCTTACGTACTTTGAAATTTACCAAAATAAACTCGACAGTTCTGGGAGAGAATTAAGTTGAATACCCCAATGTCGTTGTGAAAAAATTTTAGAAAGAGAAGAGGTCAAATGATAGGGCACACGTTAGTATTTCTAAGGGATAGTTTGAAGAATGGATGGGAAAGAAAAGTAGAGATAGTCCCAAATTAGAATATTTCCCGTAGTTAATTAAGGATATGCGATATAGGACTTCTAGAGAATGAAAGAGATGCATGGGATAGAGTCAAGTAGTTTCGTCAGACCAGTCTTAAGTTTAAATACTCTCTGCTGATGACACATGTTGTATAAATTGGATTTCCCTCTCGGCTTCTACTCATACGTATATATATAATATATGCAAAGTGTTTTATTTTTAAAAAAACACCCAGAACTTTTTCATAAAAATATCTTTAGTCACGAATATAACACTAGATGCAGGAATGATCTGAGGATAAATGCCAGTTGTTTGTCTGTGACATTAAAAAGCCCAGTTAATAACGTCATAAAAATTTACAATAAGGTACCTTTAGAAATTAAGAGTTTGCCAACGCTCTTTCTTTTGAAGACAAAACTAAAATGCTTCTTGCTAACTCTAAATCTCTATAGACTGGATGAGTTGTAGGCATAATTTATTTATAATTTGTGAATTAAGATATATTTTTGTATTTGTGTGTTGTTCTTTTGTTTTCTTTTTTATGTTAAAGAAAAGAAAAAAAAATGTTAATTTTAACTATTAATCTTTATAAACTTAAGATATATTTGTATATTTGTGTGCTTTTGATCTTTGTCCTCTGTTGTACTTCTAATGCATGAGAATCACAATTTTGTAATTCTAAAAAAATATTTGTATTCTTTATTTGTATTGACAGTCTATTCAAAAATAAATAAATATTCCTAGTCCTATACTTATAATTATATTTCAACTCCGACTCCGTAAATTCCTTCGACTCCGTTCCAACTACATATAATTAGTCCCTTTTTCATGTAAAAGTTAATTCCAAATTGCTTATATCATAATTTCTTACATTAAAAAAAGACTATATCAATTTTAGAATAGAATAATAATAATTTTAATAATTATTTGATGAATTCCTCACTATATAAATAAGCTCCTTATAAATATTAGGTTCCTATACATCGTTCAAAACTTCAATTAATATTCCATCTTGCATTATAAATATATTACTTTTTTAAAAACTATTTTATTCTTTCAGCACCCTAACTTGGAAAATATTTTTTTGCCCCCAAGCTATGGGGTGTAATCTAATCGAATCCTACTCTACTTAAGAAAATGTTTATAAATTAAATTACTAATAAAGAATTTGTATAGTCATTGGTATCCACCACGATACGAACCCAGACCAATAATAATAATTTTGTATCCAGTGTGATAAGATAAACCTTGGAGGCCTTTCTCCACAGATTCGAGCCCTATTCGAGACAGGGGCGAATTTTAGGGTAAGAAGTTGAGTACAGACCAACCGAGATAACATTTTTTTTTTATTTTTTTAGAAAATTACTATGTATTTCTTTTAATAATATATTTTTTTACTTTTTTCACTATCAGAGCATTCGAACGAACTTTCTAAAACTTTCGTGTTCGTGGTTTTCGGCATCAAATTAAGGTTGACAAAAAAAAAATGTTCCCCAAGTTTTAATAAAATAAAAATATTTTTTTATTTTTTTTAGTCTGAATTTGAATGAAGCCCAATTGATTATTTTTTCTCTCTCTATAACACGCTTCGTTGAGACCCAAATTACGAGCATCTAGAATAATAGATGAATTCAAAACAATTTCCAATCGAAGAAAACATGTCTGGACATGTAGTCAAACGTAACAAGGGTAGAAGGATTGTTCTATTCTTGGCTTTTTTAAAAAATAGATCTCATTTGAGACCCAAATGGATAGAATTAGATGAATTCAAAACAATTTCCAATCGAAGAAAACGTGTCTGGACAATTAGTCAAACGTAGTCTTAACATAACAAGGGTGGAGGGATTGTTCTATTCTTGGCCTTTAAAAAAAAATAGATTCTCAATTCATCTTTTAATCCATTTTAATGAAATAATCACTTTAAACAAGCATTTTATCAGACGATAATATTTTCTACTTACTTATGAATTAAGTTTTTTCTAAATTCGCTAAGAATTCAATTAACCATGAAATTTTTTCTTCTTATCGTGTTTAGAAAAAAAAGTCAAAACCGTGCAGAAAACTCATTTTCAAGCATGATTTTTTTCCCCGTCTCTCTCTGTTGATATATCAAGATTCTGATTCCCACGATAACTCAAGAACAGAAGATCATAGAATATTCGCTCTGGTGCCCGAATATTTCTATTTGCAAATCGATGAACTACTTAGATTTTGGTCTTTATAACTTCAGAATCCCTATTTGAAAAATGCAAAAAATTGAAAAAATCGAATTGTCCTAGGTATGTGATGCTATCAAACAAAGGCTGGAACTAATGAAATAAAATTTGGCACACTTGTTTATGTTATTCACATGGGCCGAGTTTAAAATTTCTAATAGTTTTTAAGGAATTTGGTGTTGGTACTTGGTGAAACATTTTTTTTTTAATTATTGGATAAAAAATACTTGGTAGGTTTCACATTAAGATATAAATAATAAAACGAATTTATTTTTTATATCTTAATGTGAAAGCTAAGAAGTATTTTTTATCCAATAATTTTGGAATTTCTATGTAGCTCAAAACAAATTGCTTATATTATAATTTCTTGCATTATAAATATTTTTAAGAAAAAAATAAAAACCGACTTCAAAAAATTAAATGATACAAATAAAATACACTAAAAGGTATAAAATAATTATTATCTTATTTAGTTACAACTAAACGACGAAATATTAACACGAAATTACTTTTTGAAGTCGGTGCCAAACATATACCTTTTATGAATCGCACTCGACGGATCTTACTTAGTACGTTTGGAGGATATGCTCGCTTATAGGTATAGTTTGTTTGGTACCGAATTCAAAAAGTAGTGATGTTATTAATAGTGATCATATCATCAGAACTAGACCAAATTAATATGACACCATCCCTAAGACACCCCCTTTCGGATAAAAAAAGAACCATCGAAATCGGTTCATAAACAAAGAGGTTAGGTCTAAACAAACCTAATAAAAAAGGTCTAATACCTATGAAAAAAAATCGAAAAAAAATGGGACCAATCGGAAGCTAGACTGGACACAGGCACACAAAAAAAAAAAAAAATTCAGTCGAATAGAGAACCTCCTCCTTTTTTGAAGTCGGTTAAAAATAAGCTGGCGTGTTCTGATGTTGCCATCCACTTGACTTTACCATACAACCTGGCCCCTAAAATTATTTATAATCATGTAGGGGTGGGTTAGTTTTTGTATTTTTATACTTCTGGTGTCCCACTGATTATGTATACAAAATTTGGTTGAGTTTGGTAAATGGCCAAGATTTTCTTTTTTTGACCCCCCCCCCCCCATTTTGGGCGGTTAGTTTTTGTATTTTTATACTTCATGGGGTCCACTGATTATGTATACAAAATTTGGTTGAGTTTGCTCAAACGACCTAGATTTTTAATTTTTAACCTCCCCCCCTTAATTTTGGGTTGATATGCAACAAAATCTAATCAGCTCTTAATCTCAATGGACCAAAACTACGTGTGAAATTTGGTTTCGATATTTACACTAGTTTTTGAGCTAGCTCGTCCACAAAAATTTGGTAACGCACGGACTAACTAACTAACTAACAACCAGACAGACAGACTAACAGACATTTTGACAAAACAATTATTATCTCGAAAAATATAATTTTTTCGATGTTCACTTATTAGAGTTTTTTTGTAGAGCGAAATGCCATGGTTTCGCTCAATTTTTTTAATCAAAATAGTTTAAGCCGTTTTTCAGATATTTCGAAAAAAAGAAGGGAAAAAACGACTTTTTTCATGCACGATTACAATACTTGACCATACCCTGTATGGTAAATTAAAAAGACTATATCTATTTTAGAATAGAATAATAATAATTTTATTAAATATTTGGTGAATTTCTCACTATATAAATAGTAGGGTTCTATACATCGTTCAAAATATTCATTAATATTCTGTCTAGCCTTATAAATATATTACTTTCTTAAAAACTATTTTATTCTTTCTCTAATTTTATCTATATTTGTATTTTATTCTTGCGATCATGCAGGTTGTCTATATACAGGCGGACTGAGACTTTCTAGAATTCTGCTCTTTCTTATATATTTTTTACTTTTTTTATTAGCCCATTTTACACATGACTTAATAAAGGTTGTCGCCAGGTAGATTCCCCTCTACCAAACATTTTGAAAAATATAAAAAAAAAAATTATTCTTAAAATTTAAGTTAGAAAAAACGAGAATTTTCAATCACCCAATACCTATTAGATATTTTGGACCCTCTTCAATAAATATAGAAAGAATGAGGAAAATAACTCCTCTTTCATCCATAGCTATATTAAACAACCCCCCCCCCCCCCCTCCTTAAAATTTGCTGGCTCAACTCCAGGATATAATTTTTTTAAAATATTATTTTAAATTATTATTATTCTAGATATCTAGCCACCATTTCAATCTGAATCCCGATCCATATTTTCTCATTCAACTTTTCAACTCCTGAATGAAACTTAATGTCACCCCTATTTATCTCCCTTGTTATTATTATTCTACCACAAAAGAGATGAGATAGATAGATATAAAAACTTTTTATTACTTTTTTCCATAAATAATATAATTTGCCATTCATTATAAAACACAATCACAATAAAATCTTTTTTATTGATATTACTTGCTATGTTGAGGGGAGAAAAAAAGTTTTTTTTTCTTCCCTGTGGGAAAATATTTTTTTTTCTGTATTATTTAATGGACCACTTGGAAAACTTTTAGGGATTTATTTGATGAAAGGTTTGTTTGGATAAGTTTTTGTTTACGACTTTTTGTCAAGGGTTATTTCATATTTGCTGAAAAAGAGGCTGAACGCTTTTTAAATTATTATTCATCCAGTTAATATATATATAAGTAAATTAATTAAATAATTTCTCCTTTTATTATTTAAGCTTATATTGAATTCATCAAGTTTCAATTTACTCAAGTGGACTCGCTTTCAAATACACAAACTAGGTCCGGCTAAAGTATTAATTTAAGTCTTGCTGCGCGTTTGAAATTGTTTTTATAGGTTTAAGTTGACTTGAATGAAAAATATTAACCCTCTTAACCTCTAATTCAGGCTTTAAATATAAATAAAAATATAGACTCCTATATATACCATTGGTACTTACTTCTACCAGGGGTGTTAGTTGAAATTTGCCGGTTTTACTAATAGATGTCGCTAGAGGTATGTATACATTTCTATAATTTGGCACTATGTCATATTTTTCTATTGACATTAACCTTCAAAAATACACAAGTTACATTCTGCCAAAATAATAGCGTCATAGTTGTTTACCTCAGTGAATATGTCGAGTTTCGTTATAAGTAAATCGCATTTGCGGCATTCGTTGCTTTTCTTATTTAATCAAAAGAAAAAAGCAGCTGAAGCTCATCGGTTGCTGGTAGAAACTTATGGTGAACATGCTCCAGTGATTAGAACATGTGAGACATGGTTTCGTCAATTTAAAGTGGAAATTTCGATTTAACAGACAATGAACATCCTGGTGCAGCGAAAAAGTTCGAAGACGAGGAATTGCAGGCGTTATTGGATGAAGACCCAACCCAATCGCAACAACAATTGTCACAAACACTAAATGTGACCCCTGGTAGATTTACTACTGCATAGCTAGAGCTATATTACAACCTGCTCAATCTCAGTCGTGCTGTTTGCACTCTCACTGGTATTACTCGATGAAGCCTAAAGAGAAATTCTGCAGTCGAAACCAAATTTTTCATTAGAATCATAACAACTAGGTATATCCTTTAAAAATATAGTATATACAATATGTTTTCCAAACATTTTTTATCTTCTTCCTTGACTGGATTTAAGGCTGGGTTGATAGTTTACATGAAAGGCTTATGTCGCGGGAAAGTCACAGAGGTAAAGGAGTTACATACAGTCTCTAGAAGTCATAGAGATAAACAAATTGGTGAATGTATTTTGTTGGTTTTCTATACATTATCTCACTGCAAAATGTGTTGAATGTTTGTATCAGGTGTTTGTCGCAAAGTTGAAATCAATAATCCTAACTAAAGCCTTATTTGTAAGAAATTCGCGCCTTTCGGACGTTCAACGCCCAAATTCACTGTCATATTGGATAAGAATTAAATCAAGACTCTCGTCAAATTTTTTACTAGTTTTGATGAAGAAAAACCCCAAAAGTAGGACTTGAAGTAGATATTAGTTGCCGGACCCATAGCATTTCCCAATAAGAAAAGTCACTCACTTTGATTTCGCTCTGGTGTATTATTTGTTTGATTAACACTATTTAAACATTTAAACAACGTTTCATTTAGTTAAATGTTTGTTCTTTCATTTTCGTCAAAAGGTCTCTCTTGACCAAGTGTGTGCGTGAATATTAATGAAGTATTTTCAATGTGAAAAATAATATCAAACATTTGCCTACTGTTGTTGCAAACACGAATTATGTACTTGAAAATATTATTAATGAATTCCAATCAGGTTCTAAAAAAATTTCTGAAAACCTTGTAGTGATACCTACAGTGATTTTACGCCAGAAAAAAAATGTTGGATATTTTCTGTACAGTGTTGCCAGCTTATTCCTTTTATCAATTAGTTACTAAATATGAATTCCCGAGTGATTAATTTTCTTAAAGGGTGGTTCTTCTCTGCTTGATGCAAATAAACGTGTACACTCTACAGATATTTATTTGTCAGAGACTATAGTTTCGAATGTTTGACCTTCATCATCAGTCTTTTTAATTATACATATTCTATCATTTATATCTCATGTGTTGAAATAACCAAATGGATGTAAGTAAATTCATTTTGTTATAAAAGTAAGCTGGTCATTCAACAAACGAAATGGATATTTCAATTAAGGACTAATTTTCTAATTAAATTTTTAAAAATCGTGAAAAGAATTTGTAACAAGAATTTGAGTTAGTTTTAGTCTTTTATTTTTATCTTTGCTTTATTTTTAAAAAATTATGTCTGAACGAATAAGCAATATACTCTATATCTAAGTACCTATATTTTCATCAAGCAGAGAATATCCTCATTGATTTCTCCTTATATATATGGTACTTACCAATCTTCTTTTAGGGATCTGTAAAAGAATAACACGTAATCTTATTAGTGTCGCTATTACCAGAACTTTATAGTGTGTAGAATAAATTTAATACAGATCTTGCTTTTATTCGAAATCATAAATCGTAATTAGAATTTTAATATAATGATTATTTTAGAGTGAAAGTCGAATTTTTCGAAGGTGAAAATTAAAAATATTTTCTTTCTATGGGGATGTAAGATATATTATAAAGAAGAGTTAAAGTTGTAATTTTAAAATATAATTCAAAAGAATAAAATTTATTCATAAAAATTTGCATCGAATTTATTACACTCCGGTGTGATGATACTAAAGAAGATTTAACAGAGGATTATCCTTTCAATTGGTGAATATAAATGAACATTGGAACAGTGATAGATTTATAAAAAATTATTATTTTTTCGTTAATTTAAAATTTAAATGCCAATCAAAGTAATTTTTATCTGCTTGTCATTGAAGTTAAGGGGGCATGGGTAATCAATAAATACTTCATTTGATTGGACCACCTATCGTGATGAAATTAAAAAATTGGATATAATTTTCTAGCTTAAATAATATACTAGTTTTTGGAAATAAGAAAATTTTGAAATACTTCACTTCGTAAAAAAATGTATAATCTCTTTTTTGAATTCATCAATCAACTTGCATTCACACAAAATAAATACAATTTTAATTAACAATTTGTACTTACTAATTAAAATTATTTTTGTTTCAGGTAAGAAAACCCGTTTTCTTTACACTCTACTTAATTCTTCTCACTTCTAGTAAACTGTAAGTTCAATTTAAATATATTAAATATTAATAAGTCTCATGTAATTAAAAGACGAATAAATTAGAAAAAATAAACTTGACAAATTCCGGGCGATTACCACTTATCGAGTTTAATTTTTTTCAAAAATTATTCACCATTTAATTAGGTGAACCCAACCTAGAATTTTCTTGCCTTGTATTGAAAAATGTTCACCTTACACCCACACAGCGTCCTTTCGGTGTTGGTTAATAAGTTTGTTTAAAATAAAGTTAAATTCCTATATATTTCTCAAATTTAATATGATTATATTCCAGTGCGAATTAAAGATTTTAAAATGTTATTCAAAGATTTAATAATATGTACCATAATGAGATAAGAATCCAAAAGTTTACTTAATAATCTTTTTTATTTATCCATTATGCAGGGGTTCTCATCCCCCTAGCTTCATGAATCAACCTCCTCTCCCATCTTAATGAAAAGTAACCCCCCACCCCCAGCCCCAGAAGTAACCCACCTTGTATATTATATTATTTTATTCAATTCTAAAGAATTAATAGAGGTTTTTATTAAATTTTGTTCAAGTTATAAACTTGACCGTTTTTATTTTTAGCAGATATTGCTAATTTTGCAACAATTTTCAACCCCCCCACCACTCCGGCGGGGTTCATACAGAAGTATATTTTTTCAAAAATGACAAACAAATTTAATAAAATAATAAATATTTTACATTTTTTTTAAACTTTACAATATGGGGTATGTATGTTGCAGTATTGTTTGTAATCGTGCATAAAAAAGTGTTTAGGTTTATAGGAGAGGTGAACCGCGACCTAAAATCGTGTTCATCAACTTCCACTTTCATTTCAAGTAGAAGACAATAGATAAGAATAGATTGTCTAATGAATTCCAAACTAATTCCAAATAATTCCAAAGACGGTGTACACCAGTACACCTAATTCCAATCGCGGTTCACCTCTCGGGTTTATATATTTTTATTATTATAGTATTTTCGAAATATCTCAAAAACGGATGAAACTATTTTGAAAAATTCACGGCATTTTAATCTACATTAAATTTTATAAAATGAATAACGAAAAATTTTAAGAAATATTAATTGTTTTGCCAAAATGTCTCTTAACGAGGACGTCCGTGCATGCATTATAATTTTTTTTTTCAACAATTTTACTAAGTTGTTGAAGACCGCCTTCATCTTCCGTCTAATATAAATATTATAATGAAGTTTGAACCAAGATTGAATTCATATTAAACTGAAGTTAAAGACAACCATTTTATAGTTTCAAATTAATAACACAACCTCTGATCTATGTAGATAGTTAATTCTAAAGTTCTTCTATTGAGCATAATTAAATATCTAAGATAATTTTATTATTATGTATGATTCGTATAGGAGCTCATAATACTCGTAGGTATATTTTCAGTAAATTTTTGGAGTTAGAGACTGAATCAAACCCTCATTGCTCAATCTTGGCATGATATTTTTTAGATTGTCGATGCTCTTCAATTGCAATTAGTTTCTTTTATCTTTCTTTTAGCACTTCCTTTTGTCATAACGAAATCCAATTTAAAAACACTTGAATGATTAATTTAATAATTAAGTCT
The DNA here is from genome assembly GCA_024734495.1 of Forficula auricularia. Lineage (NCBI taxonomy): Eukaryota > Metazoa > Arthropoda > Insecta > Dermaptera > Forficulidae > Forficula > Forficula auricularia. Next base: position 6,586,668 of record JALMQS010000085.1, on the reverse strand, counting down.
TATCATAAGCCCACCCTCCATAAACTCCACCCTTTTAGTAAATATAGTATATTCATCATTTATTTGTTATGCATAATAAAAAGTTAAAAATCTTTTAGCACTTCAATTTTTATGTCTTTAAAAATATTGCAACATATACATATAATATATTGGTTCAAAAATAAAAGAGCAAATAGACAGAAAAAATACACACCACGCAGTAAATAGAAGAGAAACGATAGGAACATAGCAATAAACTCTTGAAAAACGAATTTAAATATCCCCTAGCAAAACGAACAAAATAAAAATCATGAAATTTCAAGAGATATCATTAACAAAATAATTAGAAAATTAAAGATCAAAAATAAGTAGATAAATTCAAACATTGAATAAAGCATTTCGATAACACTGGCTGAATTTATTTACGATGATAAGGAATAATCAGAAACACGAGTTGTGCAAATTTAGGAGAAAAAAAAAATCAAAATTCTACTTTTAATAAGCTAAACTCAACTTAAAATGAAAATTTTTAAATTCAAAAATCTTATTAGATACTTTTAATTGCATGTCAGAAGGGACTATATGTTTTACATATAATTTATTTGTTAGCGACTACAGTTTCGAAGTTTTTTTTATAAATATTCATACAAGAAGAAGTTTCACCAGAAAAGTACAACTTCTGTAGTCCAGGTGGATCCTTGCATAGTGAAAAGAAGAAGAAATTTCAGGGATTGGGTCTTAGATGAATGTATCTGTGAATACGAATCTTGAAAAACTTAAGGTTATACCATATGTCACCAGGAAGACAGGCGGAAGAAGCACTTTCCAGTCTCTAGAAATCATAGGAATAAACGAATTGGCTAATGCGTTTGTTCGGGTTAATATCTAGTTTAATCTCGAAGGAGTGTTGAATATTTGAAAATCATGTATTTCGCACAAATGCAGCTTTAGGAGGGATTATTGATTTTACCTCTTCAAAAAGGTTCAACCTTAATCATCAATCCTTTTAATTAGAAATATTATATCTTTTTTTTTATCATGCGTTCAAATACCCGAACGGAGGTTAATTCCTTTTGTTGTAATAGTAAGTTGGTCATCTTGCAAACATATTATATATTATTTGCACCAAGCACTGGACAACCTCATTGATTTCTCTTTATGATAAACCTATTGGTGAATGAAGTCGTTCGGCACTTTTATAATTTGATTTCGAAGGGATATTGGAAGTTGTTCTTAACTTTTGATTTCATTATTTTTTTTATCAAAATTTTCTCAACTCCTTTTGAGAATTTTTCAAAAAACTAATGATGTACTATTTAAAACATTTTTTTCGGGATAATAAATATTGATAGATGGTAATTGAAATGAAACTATTTAAATATACGGGAGAGGCATGGGATTTGATAATGTCACACCAGATTTTTCAAGTATGCAGAGAACTTAAGTTCCTTCGTGCGCTATTATCATTAAAAAATTCAATTAAAAGTAAAATACTAACAAAATAGCATTGAATGAATCAATATGGGCAAATAAAAAGACACGAGGTGAAGTTTGAAGCTTCTGCCGAGAGGAGTGAGACTAATGTGAAAATTAATAGCCTGTTCGTGAATAAGATGTCTTAACCGAACCGGAGCGCGTGGCTTAAGGATTGAGTGAGTCACAATGAAAACAGCCGGGGAAGAAAGTTTGCAAAGAAAAGAAGGATCATCCCGAAAACGAGCGTTTCCCCGCTTGCCTTTCAATTACTATTCAAGTTGAGCCAGTTGGATATATTATAATTAATAGTATATACGTACATAAAAAGAAATAGGAACTAAAGGGAAGGACTATCTAAAGATATAAACCATAAGTCTTATTTATTGTGATAGGTAGATTAAAATTCTTCCAAAATCATTTGTGATTAAGTTATTCTCAATCATCAAATTGGAAAGAAAATGTGAAAACATTTTCTAGACTTGGTCAGTGCAATTTTTGTCAGTAGTCGTTTTGAGCTGAAATTTGGCATAAAGGTTGTCAATAAAAAAATGTTGTGCTTATTATGATCAAAGGCTTCCTTTTAAGATTCTAATTTTCATTCTGCATTTTTCTTTTTAAGAGCGAAATTCAACCCTTAGATTTGAAAATCCAGATATACAGGTACTTTTCTAACGCTAAGACATTTCTAAGCATGAATAATGAAAATTTTTAAATAAATTCAATACTCGTAAAACACTTTAAATAATAATATTTAAAGATAATATTTTACAGTACTGGATTAAAACAATTTTTGATTTTCAACCCTCAAAATAATTCGATTTCCACAAAATTAAAAAACGGCCTCTCCATAAATTACGTCACACTAATTTTAAGATTTTTAGACCCCCCCCCCCTGTGTCACATTCTGTCACATTTTCATTGAGCTGTCCATGTATTGTGACGTCACACTATCACTTTCTACCCTATAATTTTTTTAATTTGACTTTTGTGACATAACAATTTTTAAGATTCCCGGGCTCCCCTGTCACATTTTATCACAAATCTGAGATGGCCCCCCTACTATGTGTCGTAATCTATGGACGACCCCTAAAAATGATTTTAAGAAGTTCAATTTTACTAAGATTCAACTGCAGTGGTGCATAACTCTACTATCACAGTAATACTGTCACAGCTTCTTCAACTCATTACATAACTAGCTTATGGATAAGCCTTTGTTTAACTACCACCTGTTTGAAAAAACAACTCCTACTATCATTTCACCAGATCATATTAAGCCATATCCCCTATTAAAAAAAATGTGATATTTTTTAAGGTATTTTAAGATTGAAAGTTATCAGAATTTTATTTACAATGGGGAGGAATGCAACTAACATATCAGTTAAATTATTAACGAAATTTTTTTAAAAATTACTCAAATATACTTATATATTTGAGTTATTGATCAACTATATACAATAAAAGAGGAAAAGCCCTCGAAACTATAGTCTCGTTATAAATAAAATTTATAATTCCAGCAGAAGACACCCTCTTTTTATCTCTCCTTCAATATTTAAAAATTCTGCTACCCTCGGCAAAAAAAAAACTTTCAATTTGGTATATAGTTAAATTGAAAGTTTAAGTAAAAATGGCGTATGTTCTCCCGGGTGAAATGTCTTCTCAAAGATATATATTGTTAATTTTAGAAAGTTTTCGGAGGGCATGGACTCATACCGGCGCCCACCACCATTTTTGAAGATTGTCTTTTTGCTATAATCAAAAATTGAGAAAAAAATTAAATTAGTACCTAATACGATATCTATACTTTTTAATCAAACTCTAGTAGTATATTTTCTATTCTTTAATCAATTGTAGTGTGAGATAAATAAATTCTATTCACCCAATATGTTTTCATTTAAAGTAATTAAAGAAATTTCTTTAGGAGATAACGTTTTAAATTGTTCAATTAGTGCGTTAAGGAATTGGAATGTCATTGGTGTTTCAATAGATCTTGATAAGAGGAAGCGCAAACACACACATATACATACATACACTCACCATAAGGTGAAGATTTCTTCCACAAACTAACAACATATTCTTCTGCATCGCTTTATTGTTTAATTAAATTTTACTATTGAAAGTAACACAACACTGCTTGTGGTCACTTAGAAATGATACGAATCAGTTGAGAAAACCAATCCTAAGATACACGGTTTCCTCCAACTTCAACCTCTAATATTCTCTCCTTTTTACGAATCTTTGTAATCGCGTTGAAACAAATTAATGTTTTTTTTTTCATAAAATTCTTTGAAAGTTACTAGTTAATCAGGAAAAATTTACCACATTTTGTATTAATTAGGAGCAGCTTTGAGCCAAGTTTCAGCTCAAACTGGTCGCAGATATAAACACATATTCACCAAAATTTGCAGAAAGCGTGCTGAGTCTAGAAAAAGTTTTTATTTTTGTGTTTTTGAATCACTTGTTATTCACAAATGTGTCTAGATGATATTTAAATATATTTTGGTTAGAAATTAGTATAATTTTTTTTTATGAAAATGATTCGAGCAAGAGTTACCAAAAAGGTGCAATTCCTAAAAAAAAGATTGACTTGGCTTCCAAAAAAGGAGAGATTTTAGGGACTGAGTAGGAATCGATGGTACCTACGGTTGTAGGTCGCGGTAAAGTTGGTGTCAAGAAGCGTGTTCCAGTCTAGTTTTAAGGCCACAGGGATAAACGAATTAGCCAGGTTTGGTTATTATTATCCATTTTGACAGTAAAGGGATGTTGAGCGTTCGAAAAACTCTTTTTTCTTACAAAGAGGAATTAAGGGGCTTTATTAACATTAATTCGTCAGAACAAACACTTTTCTAAGTATAGCACAGGGAAAGGGACTATTCTAGAGTGTGCCATGGATTCTAGAGAGCGATAAAAGGCTGGATCATATTTATTGATATCTTCTGAAATACGTCCAGGGCGCTTGGAGAACAACGGGGCTATAAGCCAAGAGTTAAATGAAAAGACAAATTTTTGGTTTATAAGAAAAGAAAAAAATAATTATTGATTGTTTTTAATATAATAAAAATACAAATCTATAATTAAACAATCTTGGAACGTTTATTTTTTATTTTTTTAAAGATTGTTTAATAAAAGAATTGTATTTTTTATTATATATATATATAGTGGCGGTTGGTGACTTTTCAACCAGGGGATGCTGTACAAAAAAGTACCCTTCATTAATCATGAAAAAAAATAGTGTAATTATATTTGTTATTTAACAAGTAAACCAAAATACAAAATAAAATAAAAAAAGATCAAGAAAAATAAACACGTCCAGCACTGCAATGAGTGTGGCCCAACATAAAATCATAAACTTACTTAAAACATTGAGATTTATATGTAGAGATTTATTACCTTTTTCAAAAATATATGTATATTTGTACAATACGTGAAGCTTTTTTCAGCAAAGTTATAAGCTCAACTTTTATATATAAGATAAAAAAATAATGAAGTTTCGAATATTTAAAAATTCTTCTTCCCATATTTTCATTTTCTAAAATATTTATTATATCAGTAATTTATATGCTACGACACTAACCAAGTCTATAAGTTATCATTCTAGTATTAGGAGACAAGGAATTGGGATTTTCTAGAACAATCACAATTAATTGATAATTTCTCTTCTGGACTAAAACTTGTCAGGACTTGTCTTTTACATCTTTGCACGTTCTTACTTGTCAATAGAAAATGGATAGTCAGGGATTATTATATCCGTGACACTTTTAAAAAATAAATTATCATTCCTCATATCCTTCTTTAATCCCATTCGATTTAAACCAGGGCTGTCCAACCCGTGGCCCAATATAAAGTCATAAAATTCCTTAAAACGTTGAGATTTATATGTGGATACTGGAAAACACACAACAATTTAGCCTGATAATTTTTTTTCTAAAATAAGAAATCTGAAAATCTATACTGTGAAGTTTTCGAAAAATAAAAGTGCTAATTTTAAATTTTCAATCTGGAACTAGATTTCCTAAAAAATAATCATCATTTTGGTCTATTTTCGACTCCATTTTCATTAGAAATAAATTTTCTATTTGCAAACTTTCTGATTGAATGTTCTAGAACAACAATTAGATCTGAAAGAAAGATTGAATATTGTCTCTTTATTATAATTTTATATTAATTATCTAGCCAGGTAAAAATATAAAAAAATGGTACTAATACATAATATCACATTCTGTAAGTATGTAGGTATGTATTTATATATACGAGAAGATAATTTCAAGTATAAAATTTATGAAAAGTAAAATTAGAATCTCTTATGAGCTAAAAAAAATAATAAAGATCTTATTTCTACATTATTAACTATCTTTTTTGAATAACAAATATCAATAGAATTATGTATAATATTTTATCCGCGGCCCGAAACATTTGTTTTTTCTTTAATGTGGCCCGTGTAAGCCAAAAGATTGCACACCCCTGTCTTAAAACGTTTTCTACATTTTTTTTCTTTTTTATTAAATCACTGCTCAACAACTATCACAAGTTCTGAGATGAGTATTTTTTTATTTTTTATTTCATTTGAAACACAGTGAAGGTATTAATTTGAAAGAGCAAAATTGGTAGAATGTCTTGAAAAAAAGAAGTGCTTTTAAGTGAAAGCCGTGTGGTGAAACACCGGGTCCTTTCTAATTTTTTCCGAAACTGCTACGTTTATAAATCTATTCCCCCATTTAATATATAAGTACCTGGCCACCGAGCGATGCTCTGTAAATTTTTGCTTCAGTAAATAACTATATATTAATCCCCGAACTCTCCCCCCCTCGTCCCCTGGACCCCCATCACTTCACCCCACCTCCTGTACCCTCCCACCCCACACCTACACCCCCACTCCACCCCCGAAACCCCGTACCTCCTCCCGGCCCCCACCACTGAACCCCACCTCCTGCACCCCCACATCTACCCCCGCCCACGCCCACGCACCCAGTTTATGGATTTCTAGGCTTCAGTGGCCCACAGATTGATTATGTGTATATAGGTATATAAATAAATACGGTATAATTATTATTTTTTAATTAAATAACAATTTTTGAGTTCATCAATTAAATTGTCAAATTAATATTTGTGGGATTTAAAACTCAATTTTTAATCAATTAAATTTCCCAATTTTTAATATATAATATAAATTGTAATAATCTTATTGTGGGATATAAAATAAAAAACCAATTATTTATTAAAAGAAAATTGAATAAAAATGTAAATATACATTTTTATCGAGACCTGTGAATAATTATTTCAATTAACAAAAAACCTATCAAAAACAACTTAGCCGAAGATGAGACCGTGACAGATCGAATGTCCAACACAAAACCCTCCTAACCAGTGAATTTCATCCAAATCGTTAGAGCCGTTTTCGAGAACCCGACGCAATTCGACCGGGTATATATATATAATATATATATACCCGGTCGGGTTCTCGAAAACGGCTCTAACGATTTGATGAAATTCACTGGTTAGGAGGGTTTTGTGTTGGACATTCGATCTGTCACGGTCTCATCTTTCGGCTATGTTGTTTTTGATAGGTTTTTTGTTAATTGAAATAATTATTCACAGGTCTCGATAAAATGTATATTTACATTTTTATTCAATTTTCTTTTAATAAATAATTGGTTTTTTTATTTTATATCCCACAATAAGATTATTACAATTTATATTATATATTAAAAATTATATATATATATATATATATATATATATAGTATATACAAACTTTGCTCGTTTAATATAATAAGATTTTCTTCTGTAGCACCACATTACCAAGGCTTCCAGCCTCTTTCTTTCTTACACCTAATTTAATTTAAAAATTTGGAGTGTCTACTTGACCTGGGGTAGCGGCCGTAGTATTTTGTTAAATAAACAGCTGTCGGCTTAGAAGGCTCAGAGAACATAAGATAGAATTATGTCGGAGACTACCTGGAAAAAAGTTAAAAAAATAATTATTTTCATTAATAATAAATTTATTCCATGAATATCGTAAAACAAAAACAACATTTAGCCCCAAAGCTTTACACAAAAAATATTATGAACACTTTACTAATTTTAAATTAAAAAATATTAATTAATTCAGACAAACATCTTCAGAGTTTTAAATAAATTAAAAAACAATTTTTTGTACTGTGTTATTGGTCGTTTAATTTATTAGAATCTGATCCCTGCATAGAAGTCTTAATTTAATATCAGTATCGTAAATTGGCTGATTGCTAGAAGGGCCAAAAAGACAAAAAAAATATATTAGAATAAAAATTAAAAATTTTAAATAACAATTAATATCCATTTAAAATTTTTTATAATTTTACTCACCATTATATTAACTCATTAAAAAAAAATGTTTTTTGTGAAATCATGCATCTAATTGGTTTAGTTGAAAAAATTAATATGGATCTAATATGTATCCGAGTTTAGGGTAAAAAAGAAAATATTATTTGAACCTCTTTTTTATTATTTAGCACAGGTAGAATAGGTAACTACAGAAAAAATACTATTTTTGACTAGTTATTTCGAAATATCTAAAAAAACAAAACAAAAAAACACGAATTTTATCAGAGATTAAGCCATTGTTTGGTTGTAAAAGGCGATATGTTTGATCATTTATTTTAATGTTCACTTAAAATTTCTACTGAAAAATTCCAAACTAAGTATTCTCTCTCAGTATGCCCTGGCAGGTGCGAGTGTATTAATTCAAAATTAGCTATAAAATATCGTTGAAATCTTCACTTCTCCTTTTCTTTATTAGCCCAAATATTAATTTTAATTTGAAGTTACAATGCATAATTATCCTTTAATTAGCTAGGTATGTCTAATTTTTGAGTTTTTAGCTCTTTTCATAATATTCCCACAACAAGGAATCATTAAATTTGATGCATTTTTTTCATTCTGAATATCTTATGTATTTACTTTACAATTTTGTCCTAATATTAATAGGCGAAAATCTATGGCCAAATACAATTTTTACCATTGTATTTCCTATTTAGTAATAATAATATTAATAATAAATTAGACTTCATCTATTTTTTGTATATTGAAAATAAATATTATATGTTAGTATAACATCTTAAAAAGTTTTACAATAACCATATAAATGTTGTATAATGGAAATAAAAATGAAAAATAATACGAGAGGTGGCAGATGTATAACAAGGTCACGTGATGTGCACTAGTTTTTTTTTCACCACAGCCTATATTTTATAAGAAAGTTAAAAAATATATAGACAATGATTGAATAAATCAATATACAAATTTTATAGCAACCCCATTGAACGTTTTAACTTTCAATCAATCTAAACTGCAGAGTCAATATTTCGACCAGAGAGGTGGCCAATTTAACCGAAAGGGGGGCGTTGAGGTCACAACCTGCAGATCTGTCATTGAGAGTACCGATCCCTTTTCAATGGGCTCATCTATCAAACGGAGATTCGGCCCCTCCTGCTGAACAACTTCAGCTGGATTTATGACGCAGCACTATAAAGAGATACTAGAACCGCTCAAAACATTTCCGATTCAATTAGAAGACCGACTTGCTATTGACATTATTTTTCCAAGCCTATCCATCTTCTCAACAGCGCACGCGTTCACTGAAAAATGTTCAGGTCATTGTTAATTGGCGAAAAAGTGGGCGGGAAAGCGTGCAAGGTATTTAAATAATACGCTTTTCAATTGATACTCACCGATAATAAGAATGATATGTCCAAATATTGACTCGCTTGTGAATGTTTCTGCTTAACATTTGTGATTTCCTGGATTGAATAGTATTTGCTATAATGTGAACGATCTTATACTTATAGTATAAGTACTAACAAAATGAATGTGTACCTATGAGAAAGAACAGATAAATTGAAAATAGATCTATTTAATTAAAAATACTGAAGATGAAGTTGAAGTCTTCGAAACTATATTCTCTAAAAAGTAAATTATATACTCCTAAATGCATATATACTTAGGTATTCATTTTTATATAGGTATAATGCTTATTTGATTCAAGCAGAGGACAATCTCAATGAATTCCTTATAATATAGATTCATAAGCTATCCTTTAATTGGAGCAAAAAGTGAAAACTCTATTTAAACTGTATACACTCTCAACCAACTTAGATGATTTGCTAATATGATGATATGAACGGATTAATCAAGAAATCTGAAACTTAGTACTAAAACCGTTCGAGCTTCCTACAATTCGATTTTTTTTAATTTTTTACTTAGAATATTTAGAAAGTCCTTAATCTAATCACTATTCTACTGATTGGGATTACATACGTTTTGGCATCAGTTTATAAGGCAAAATTAAAGATTGTGTAAAAGTACTTAATATAACTTTTTATGCCTATAATTGGAGGATACCCAAAACTCTAAGACAAATCCAACTTAGAAACGAGCTTGACATGCTTGAAGCCAGTTCTGTCATCCCATTGCCAAATTCCTCACTTAATAATATTAATTTTCTTCTTGGTCTTTAAGTTTTATGCAAATTTTCACTCAAGTTGGCTTGAACTCAAAATACACAAATTAGATCCGACGATAGTCTTGCTGCACATTTCTAATTTTTGTTGATTCTAGTATTCAAAAATAACAGCACTTGGTATAATACGCGCCATATTTCTTCTGCAACTTTACTTAACACATAGAGGGAGTAAGGGATGTTTCTCGGGTTTACTCATCTATGGTTCTTTCTGGCCATGCATAAAAGGAATTTCAAAGTTAACTCAACCATCCTCGTCCTTTTATTTATTTTTTGTGGATTAACCCTCAAATATTAGTCAAGGAACCCACTGCATACTGCCTGTAAAGTTAGAACCTGTCCAAAATATAGGAAATTAATGTTGGTTCTAGATGAAACAAACCGAAATATTACTATTAAATTTATATCCATGTGAAATATTTATATTTTACTGAAGATGAAGACAAATCCTTCTAAATTTATAGTCTTAAATATATGCAATTATATAAATCAGACGACACAATTTTAATTAAGATATTCATTCATTATAAATTAAAAATCCACCTTCACTTGGCAAAATTATATTGTTAAATTCTAAATTCTAAATTTATTCTAGTGGTTTTTCAAAGCAGTCTGCATAGATTTAAATAAGATTTTTTAAAGAATAGAGAGTTAACGAGATTGAATTGACCTAGAAAGACTTGATTAATGAGAAGGTTAACGTGAGTTTAGTACAATGGAATGTCAGGTTTAGCCTTCGATTACGAGATCACTATTCCATGAACAGGTGCTTAAGCCCCTTAAAATTCAATAGATTATAAATATAAAAATATTCTAATAATAATTAATTTAATATAGGTAATAATTGGTTATGTTGTTGTTCTTTCTTTTTAATTTAATTATATACAATCATAAAATATAATTCTAAAACTTTGAAGGCCGAATTGTTAATTTGGATAATTTTCGCTGTTGATATTGGTAGTTAAAAATTAATAATATTCACTAATATATTTAATCCTAAGTCTATAAAAATCACCCAACCATTTTTTTTTCTTTTTTCATCTGACTTTTTAATCACTAACTTTTACAAGTCGATACTTATTTTGTGAAAATATCAACTCTGAAACTTTCCCTCTGGGTAGGTACTACAATTTTTTGAGCAGGTAATATAGATATATTGAAGATATTTAAATGATGATCTGATTTCAAAGACTAGCATCCTCAATTTTTATAAGCGTTCAGTTCTAAACCGGCCAAAGAAGAAATATCCTTGCCATCTATGACATACATATCATTTGAATTTCTTATCAGAATTCTTATTTTAATGACTAAAGTCGAAAACTTTCTTTTGATTGGTTTTCAGTGCTATCTTCTTCGGTTACCGGCTTACTTAACTAAAATCTAAAAAACTGAAACTATTCATTAAGTTCACTATTGATGATACCCTCATTAGAACGTTTCGCCACCTAACTCTGAAATTATTTTCAAGTTTATTTGTGAAGGGATTATAAGAGGTATACTGAGAGCACGTGGAATCCCGCGATCGTTCATTGTTCTCAATAGGAAAATTACAAACGTACTAATTTTTAGTTTCTAACTAAAACAAAAATTGGGGCGTCTTTTGTTCCCGAGGAGCGTTCATTAGATCTTCTTCTACATCATTTTTACTACATGATATCTATGGGGACCGGATTTAACTAATTGGCTGCGGGTGTATCAGTTTGGTTAAAAATGCAGTTTGGGAGATTTTTTAGGGGTTATTTTGACATTTTCCTTCGTATCATTTTTCCGGGTTGTCGCTCTGGTGCAAATTTTTTTTTTACAACCGGAGAAGCAAAAATTGCCACGTCTTGTCACCTAGACCGGACAAAAAGAAAGCTTGCAGTGAAATCATGGTCGTGTCTATTTTCGTACCCTCAGTTTGTAAATTGGCAAGCTTCTATGCTTCTCTTACTCCCCTAATGGGAAAAAGAACGCTTGCGGAATTTCATACCCTCCCATTCTACCTCTTCTAAAGAATTCACAATTACTTGAAAAAGACTACAAAATTAGATATCGAAACGTTTTGAATTCTAATTCATCTAGCGAAAAAGTCTAATCTAGGTGTTTCCGCCTTCTCTTTTTACTTTGCTCTTTTTTTTAATTTAATAGATTTAAAAAAATATCTCTGTTTAGTGCATTTAATACAAAACAGAGAAGTCGCTTTTTGTTTGTGTGAAATGCCGCCATTTTCCAATTGTCTGATTGTTGGCGATGGACTCGACCTGTGACCTTTTTGCCTCACTCGGGTGATTGACGTTCCTCGTGTTCTGGTTTGCGTGCACCACTCGTTAATGAAATTGCCGAGGACGAGAGAACAGTGAAAGTGATCTCCAAGTGCAGATGGTGATGGTAACTGGTAACTTGGCAACCGGTAACAGGCGCAGTTGAACTATGCGGGTGTGCGGTTACATCAGCAGAACACGCGAGGTGATCCTCATCACGAGCACTTCCTAAGGGGTTCACTCTCTTTCTCTTTTTCTCTGTTGCTGATTCCAATTTATAGACATGTCACTTTACAACTGAATTTTTCACAAAAATTACGATTTATTACTTTTTGAATTTTTCTAAATTTCCAACTGAAAAATTCAACCGGATAGACTTATTTAACGAGGAGACGAAATATAGATTGCAACTTAGATAAATTATCTTGGATATTCAAGAGAATTATTAATAAAATGGAAGATCGTATATTATTAACCGTTTCTACATACATATTTATAAGATGCGTTCACATGGATTATTTAAAGCTGTCATCGAGAAAACGAATCACTAAATACTGAAATTTCCTCGACAGAAAATGTTCGAAAATTATGCCCTTTAGCTTAGTAATTAACTGAAATTCCATCACCTGCCCAATTTTTTAATAATCTTGGAAAAATAAAGATTTGCAAATTTGATGGAAACGTAAACGTAATGACCAAGATTACACAAAAAATTAAATTAAAGTTGGTTTTTTAAATTTAAAATGAGAATTTAGGAAGATAATTCTTATTATATTAACATAGGCTTTATTTGACCCACGGAAATTTTTAGCTTGGAACCACTAACTGCATTCAAAGATCATTTTTATTTATCTCTTGGCAAATTTTAGGATTTACTTTTCCTAAACTTTACTTGAAAAATCAAAAAGGAATCAAGAATACTTAGGGAAATTCAATGTATTATAATCAACAGAACTGCTTGTGATATATGCTGTACTGTGAGTTTGATTTGAATTTTAAACAAGTGAAAGTTAAGAAGCTGCAATTTTTAGCTATCTTAAGTGAAAATCAAATCTATTCATCCATTCTCTTTAATTTGCAGAAAAAAATATCCTAATTAATTTAGAGAAGGATATTATTATTTTGTTTAATTTATAAAAGTACCTACTTATAAAAGTTTTCGAAAAATATTTGATTTTGATGATTAAAAAAAATATCTGGGGACATTATGATGATAGAGATAAAAATTTAATTTGATGTTCTTTGAAAAACACTACAAATGTACTTTTTAGCTTCTATTTTCAATACTTTTGAAAAAGCATTAAAGTCTCTAAGCTATCTAGTTAAATTTCAATGAAGATATTTAATATAAAGTTAACAAACATCTCTTTCATTTATTTATTGATTTTTGTTTATTTATTTATTTTATTATTATTTATTTTAATAATTTCATTTATTATATCATATATTATCTTGGCAACAAGATCCAAATGAGGAGTGAAGCCAAGCGAATAGATGCTGGCCAATAAAAATAAACCTCAAGTAAATGTCGCACGCAAACACATTTGCTGAAGTTATGTTTATATGCGGTATAAATTAAATGAAAACGTATAGTTAAAGGTAAGATAACTAGCACTGTCTCCCTGTCTGTGTGTGTCTGTTTATATGTGTGTGCGTTTTTTATTTTCGACACCCATTGAGAATTCTTTTATCATTATGTACATATATTTATGTATATAATTTTATTAGACCCAATTGTATGTTACATTATTCTCAGGGACTTTTTATTTATGTTCAATAGAATGGATGCTTGTCACCTGACGAAATGTAAAATACAATGATATACAGATAAAACTTATTTCATGTGTATTTAAATATCATTTTTATCTTCTTAAATATTTACTGTTCTTTTTTTTTTTGAGAAAAAAATAAATACAAAGAAACTTAAGTATCATAAATATTGTAGACTCTAACCTTCACTAGTTGCATTACTTTTAAGTTGAAGTATGGGTGTAACCATTTTTTCAGGGAAAGAGGTGTTATTATTTTTCAGAATACTAATAGTCTAAGCTTCTTAAGCTGTGGGTCGCGAAACTGAATTTTGGTGTAGCGAAAGAGGGCAACAAAGACTTCTCAGTTAAAATGGGGTCGCCAGCCATAAAAGTTTAATAGAATAATACCAATAGTGCCCGCAACAAATTTTCAAAGAAGAGGCAAATCTTAAATACGAATAAATGTATTTATACATTTTTAATTTCGAAAAAATCACGAGATTAATTTCTACTAAATCCGAGTTGTTATGGATGATTTTTATTACATGCCAGAAGGGTTGTATTCACCTCTCTGAAATTGACCTCAAGTGCCAAAAAGCAATCCAATCCAATAGATACAATTCAATAAAAGACAATCATGTGATTTTCTTCAAGAAGGTCGAATTTACTTCTCTCGGCAAAGTCAACTTTTTTATTTAATTAAGTGTGTTTTTAAAGAGGTCCATCTAACACTCTAGGTTTTCTGAAAGGTCTTTCAATTGAAGTTAATTTACATGATAACCTCTAGAACAGAATATCGTCTAATTCAGTTAATCTGTTATTTCACCTAAATTTTACTTTTCATTCTTCATAAGGGCCAATCGAATTCGACTATGTTTAGAATAATTTTTGCTATAATAAAGAAGAACCTCAAAGCATTCTAAATGCAATTTTAAAACAATCAATCAAATTAATAAATAATAAGAAATTTGTCATTATCGAACACTCTCGGTTCTCTAAATAATCACTGAGGCGTTTCTACCTTTTACATTTTGGTATAAATATTTTTCATGGCACTTTCACTACTCAAAAACTTCTCAGGGAGTGATTAGCGGATGAATTTGGGGAAGAGAATACTTCAGATGAAAATAGAGCACATGTTGTGAGACCCGGTGGATCGCCAAGGAGTATTTTAGAAGTTAAGCTAGGAAAGAAACAGCCCATCGCAATACTGCTTCATTATATTCTAAAGAATATAAATATGAAAGTAAAAAAGAAGACGGATTGGAATATTTTCCCAATATTATTTGAAATATAGGCGTATGATGTAGGACCTTTAATAAAGTTTAGATTTGCTATTTGTTAGAGTCAGATGAAGGAGAGTATTTTCATCAAACCACTCCTAGGTCTGATGATATCATGGCACGTGCTCTGATGAAATAAAATTAATAATTTGTTCCATTGAGATGGTTATATCATGGAAAGAAAATTATTTATTATGATTTTTTTGAATTGCAGTACAAATAATTATTATTAGAAAATAAGTATTTTTTATCCGTTATTATTCTGTAAAATAAGCAAAAGAAAATCACGACAAATTTCAAATTTAATCACGTTTATGGGAAACGGTTTTATTGGTTTTGACCGTCATGCTATTAAAGTAGTGGCTTCTTACTTCATAACCTGATCAAGGAAGGTTTATTTTCATATAATTGACATAAATTCTTTCTGCCTTTTAAATACTTATAAATAGGTTTACTCACAAACTACTTGTGATTCCGAAGCTCTTACAAACAACTTTACCACTATAATTATTTCAATTATTATTTAAACAATTGTTAAAGAATTAACTAATTATAGATTGGGTCATATGCGATATACATATTTTGATATAAATGTTTAATTAGTATATATGCAGAGCTAAGAAATTGAAATTTTTAAATGACTTAGAGAAAAGGAAAACGTAAGAAGTTTAATTTTTTATCCCTTAAGGAAAAAATCATTTTCTTATAGGAAATTCATGTTGATTTATTGATCATCAATTTATTTTTAACTTTTAGATAAAATATAAGTGAAAGTAAAAATACAGAATTTTTCTTAATCGATTTAAGACCACAGCGAATGTATCTTAGAAATACCTGAAAATGAGTAGCACCCTTCATAAATTAAGAATTTCGCATGATAAGATAATTTTTATTTGTTTCTAATTAGACTTCAAGAAAATGTTGGATATTAAAGAAACGTGGGATAAAGTAGAATGGAGGCGGGTCAATACGTCAAACCAGTCTTAGGACTGTAGGAATATTGAATAATAATTATGAAAGTGTAGTCACTAAAAAAAAAGGTTAGAAAGATTACTACAAATCAAGAGGACGTTTAGTTCATTAGTCTTTCAATCATTTCCGAATCAGATCTTTAACACTATGTATCTTAGAATCAAAGCATTTTTGTAGAATATTAATCTTGTTATAGACTAAGCACCAAAGGATCTTACCTTAAAATTATTTCTAATAAATTAGAAACACAGCGTATGTATTTGATATGAATGAAATATTTAATTATGTTGCTTTCTAATTTAAAGTCAAACCAAGTTCAAAATAGCCGCCGCCCCCCCCCCCAACTAGAATGTCATAAAATCCATCCATCTTGCATTCAGGAATCTTTTATTTTCTATTATATTTGAACAAATAGCATCAGATAGCATTTGTTTTTCCGAATAGAATTGATTATTTTCTGTAGACCTCATTTTATCTTCGATCTCTCTGAATAATTGAATAGATTATCTTCCAAAAGTCATCTGTACTTACTAAACGACACGAGAACGAGATTTGAAGGTTCACCAACCACTTGGACACTTTATAAGTATTTTAATATCACATTTTTTTTAATCATTAAAAAGTCACTTCGAACAAAGATGGATTCCAATTTATTGATGATCGAAAGGAGAATTTTGACGCTTTTCCCAGAATGGAAATAATGATCTGATTTGGTTGGGCCTGCTAAATGATGAAACGAGTGTCGTTTTGTGAAAGGTGTTAAAGGCATTACGCCCTGTGTGCTGGTCTAATCTCTAGGCTCTCCAAAGAAGGCGAGTTTGTGCCTAATTGGTCCACTCCTGCGATTGATTATCAGACCGGCTTTTTGTCAACGTTTGACAATGATTAATGCATTATGCTAAGCATCATCATCATCATCCTCAACCTCATCGTCCAAGATCTTTGCTCGCTTCTTACATATTCATTAAAAACATTAAATACACGCTCACGCGCATGCAACCCCATTGTCTTTTTACCGCCGCGGTGATATTGAAAACGAACAAAGAACTTTACATATTAATGTACACCATTGTGTAAAAAGACATAATTCTGGAACAAAACGTTTGTTTCAATCTATACACTGATATATATTCTTTAAAATAGCCCCATTCGAATGAATATATCGTAGTTTTAGTTATTAGGGTGTTACAGACAACAAGCCGAAACTATTATCATCATCTCTGAAGTAAACTAAAGATAACACACCTCTGTCATTTTAATGATTGTTTTAATTTAGAATAATAAATTATAATTGTTAAATTTTACCTTTCTATTCACATATATTTCTTTTCATCCTACCGCCTTGTCGGGTTGAAGGATCTTCAGCCATTCAGCTGTAGAGTACAATATAGTCTAAAACTTGTAGATCGAGCGTGTTTATTGAACTGAAAACTTGAAACATCCCTCATCAATTACACATTTTTTACTGACGATCCCTAACTTTTAAAATTTATTGCTGGGTTATGTCTTTCAACGACAACAGAACCAAGGTATGAACAATCGTCAAAGTTCCGAAAATGATCAAATAAATCATTGGGTCCTTGGTAACAAGCGATAAAAATGGGAAACTTAGGGAACGCGGTGTTGGTTGATAGTGAAACATTTGGTTAAAATATTATAATGAGTTTGAAGTTGTTGGTGTTTCTTAATAAGAAAAATGAATAAAATAAATTCACTATAAATATTTCGGGTAATTAGCCCATCATCATCACTAAAGTTCTTGTGAACTCCTGATGATTGGGCAATCACCCGAAATATATCGAGATATAGAACTACATGTTTTAAGTCAATTTATAAAATTCATTTTCCTTACTGTGAAATATCACCAACTTCAAACTCATTATAATTTGATAAAAATACTTTTATCGGACTGAATACCAGAGATATTAGACAATTAGATTTTTATCCAGAGTCTCTTCTCTTTTAGTATCATAATAATTTTAAACTAATACAAAAAGACATATTTTCTTCATAAATCATGATTTAATTTTTCTTGTTTATTTAAATTTTTTTCCAAATCAATTTTCAAAAAATTTTCACAAAGCTTTGATTCAATACCTAAACACTAGTTAACGGAGAAGCAAATGTATTATTCTTATGGAAGAATAGATTTTGTTCCTCCGATAATTTTCTGCCAAAAGATGTCAGAAGGAGTAGGTAAATACGCTTGATCACGTAACTATTAAATCTATAATCTCGAAGAGATGTCACGCCTATGGTGATTTTCACTAATTAAAGGGTGGCGCTCACAAGTCAATCTAGAATATTACTCGATACATCACATCTAGTATTGAATTCTCTATTTATTTGTTGCCATTTAGTTTAAAAAAGTGAAGGAAGGTTGTTTTTCAACTTTAATTTATTAAAATAATCAATCTATTTATTTTAATCAACCAACTCCGAAATTTTGGGTGATGGTTACGTACCGAGAGTATTGAAAATTTTGTCACTTTTTCCTTTATTTTATATTTTATACAAATTAAATAAAGAATGAAAAGTTAAATTCATTTTTAACACCTTTCATGGGTGGTCTAAGCCAGAAAAAATCATCTAAGACATTTTTTTTTCATATGTTTTTATTATTCCAGCCTAAGACTTTAATATTCTTGCTGTCTAAAATTTTTCTCAGATAGATTTGTCTGTCTGAATATTTATTTTGAATTTTGAATAAATGGAACCTGAACTCACCAAAATAATAAATAGGGAATGTTTACAAAATATCTTATCGGTGGAGATAACCGGCTGACCTTTTTGGGCGGATTTAATAACCCCAAGAGTCGTTGACTCTTGTCAAATAAAATGTGGTCCCTTTTGGCTGTTTTATCAGATATTGCCCGTATGAAGATGGATGTCCATGTTGCCTTCTCTTGACATATTTGTCTCGACTACATTAGTCTCGATGCGAAGGCTGCTGGGCATTTTTCATCATGATCTTGATCCTTTCTCATCCATTTAGAGAGAGAGGAAGTACCGTTTAAGGAATTTCTTAAGCCGATCATATTCCACTTGGGTACACATTTTCCAGCCGAATATGGAAGGGTAATCAAAATTCAGAGGCAAAGGGTATAGTCGTGTTTTTTCCTCACTCGCTCTCTTTCGTTTTAAAATATGTCAAAACTTGATAGACCTAGTAAATATTGTAATAAAAAAATTATGAGCATTTTGATACAAATTCGATGAATAAGTGAAAATTTTTTAAAGACTACTCTTTTAGTGATTTGGCACTTTTAGTAGCGAAATGTAAATCAAACGATTCTGTCAAATTTCAGCTCAATAAATATAAAAATTCGATAGCTCTTAAGTATACAATTTATTATTTTATTGTATTATTTTTTATTATTATTCTTTTTTGCAACGGAAATTCTGAAGCAAAATATTTGTCTTGGAATTGCAAAAATTTTGGCATTAGACCGAACTTTCTACGACGTTTTGTTCTTAAGTTATCATGAATGTTGGAATCCAGCTAGACACACTGTTCTATATTAACGCACAAGGCACAATGAACAAATCGTAAGCATCGTAAATTGTACTTTTAACCATCGTGTACAAGAGGATAGATTAAATTTAGATATTTATATATGAAATATTGAAATATTATCGTCTGATCAAAGTGATTATTTAATTAAAACGGGAACAGAAAATCGAGGATTTTTTTAAAAAGGCCACATATAGAAAAACCATCCCTCATCGGTCGGTCTGCTCAGGGCACTGGTCAACGTGTCCAGACAGGTTTTCCTCGAATGGAAATTGTTTTTAATTTTACTATTATTGTATAAATGCCCATTTGGACTTCAACGACAGCCGTACTAGAGAGAAAGATAAGAGTTAATCTACTCTTATTAAACGAGCAAAAATTGTATATTTATTTATATATATATTTATTTATTTATATATTTGTTTGTATCTTGGTTCTATTTTGAAAACGATTCTACCGATTTTGATGAAATTCACGGGTTAGGGGGTTTTTGGGTTGACAATTCGATCTGTCACGGTCTCATCTTCGACAAAAATTTTTTGATGGGTTTTTTTCGTAATCAAATTAATTATTTAAAAAGGGTTGGTTTAAATCTTTGTTCTCAAAGGCCTTGAAGAACTTTGTGATTGTGGTGTATTGTTGTCAAGCATTAACTATAAACCCGAACAACCGTGTGTGTGTGTGTTATCGTTTTTTTCGTCCACGATTTTTTCCACACCTTTGCGCTGATTGAAATGAAATTGAAAACCTACCATTAGTTTAACAAAATGAAGCGCTGATTAGTTTTTGGTACATATCGGTCCACAAACATTAGTACTTTATTTCAGTACTTTTTTAGTTTTTTCTAAATATCTTGAAAATGACTTAACCAATTTTGATGAAATTTAATATCCTAATTAAGTACCTTGGGGACCACAAAAAAGGTTAAATAAAGTTTTTAGTAAAATTATATTTTAAAGTACTTTACTCAAGAACATATTAATATTTCAAATGAATTTGGATAAAGTTTAGCAACGATCCGTTGCAGTTTATTTTAATTTGTCTCTACCCCCGGGGGTCAGATTTTAGCTGGATGCCTCGAGTCGGATTCGAACCCGGGTCCCCTGGTTAGCTCGCTGTCACACTACCGCCTAGCGAAAAAATACAAACAGGCAGGAATGAACTTTCTACAACTTTTCATTCTCAAGTTATCGTTATCGACACACAGAAAAATAATCATACTTGTTTGATAAATAATTTTTCTCCACGTTAATAATTGTTTTATCTGATTTAGCTTACGAACTACAATACTTTTACAGACGCGCAGTGAGATAGGCATATAGCGACACTAATAGGAACTTGTTTTACATTTTAAACCAAACCCTAAAACTGGACGACCCTGCTCAGAGTGCATACATATCCATCCACACCACTGTGTTGTGTATTCATTCATATTTGCCCTACACGATTTACAAAAAAAGCATGAATAATTAAGATAATACTTGATTAATTAATTCTGAGCTACTATGTCCATTGTCTTTCCTTCCCGATTTTTTGTAAACTTGAAGATGCAATTATTTAAATTTGGATACAGTTCATCACATTGTCCTGGTCATATCAGCGTTCTAAAAATATGAGTCACAACGTCGTGGATTCTGGTGAGTTCATCTTTTTTTTTTTTTATTGATTCAAGAAGATGTTGCACCAAAAAGGTACAACTTCTGTGGTTCCCGTTGAACCCTTGATCCGTGAAAAGAAGAAGAGATTTCAGGGATTGGATCGGAGTTAAAGGTATCTCTTAATGTGGGTCTTGAAAGACTGAAGGTTATATATAGCCGGGAAGACGGACAGAAGAAGTATGTTCCAGTCTCTAGAAGTCATAAGGATAAACGAATTGGCGAATGTGTTTGTTCGGTTAGTATCCAATTTAAGCGCGTAGAGGTGTTGAATCGTCTAATATTTAATTAAAATGTGTAATCTAAGTACATAGTTTCAGACGAAACATTTTTTCTATAATAATAAACAACTCAACCACTACACTAAAGCATTTAACATTTTCATTCATGTTTTGTTCAATATTATAGGATTATGTTTTTGAAAAAAAATTTATTTCCCTCTATAAATTAAACATATACCTATAATTTGAAGGAGACAATAAAAGAGTGTGCCTCTTTAATTGTCTCCTTCAATTTAAAAAATTCTGCTACTCTCGGCAAAAAGAAATTTTCAATTTAATTCATATATAATTTCTTTTTCGTTTTATGTTTCGTTGAAATTTTCTTCATGTGTCATTCTAATTTTTTGTTTAGAAACTTTTCAATAAAATAAGTAAGTTTTAGGTTACATTTTTGAAGAGTGTTTCCAAATTGGTCCATTGATGTTTTTTTCATTTCATTTTCTGTTTTCTTGGATAATAATCGAATCCGAATACCAATCAAGCACCTCTGTTTGTTGCTAATTAGCTGACATTCATATTTGCTTTCAATTTCCTTAACAAATTCTCACTGTCTGCTGTAGCCAAGTGGACAGTGTAATGGAATGTCTCGAGAATGGCGTCTATGCGTGTTTCCAGCTTTTGATAAAAACTGCCGAGTTAAGCAAACGGGTCCATGTCACAATTGTTTCCAGGGCAATAATTTTGGCCAAACCGTCGAAATGATCAAACCGTCCCGACTCAGCCATTGATTAAAAATTAAAACATCATCCTGCCTTTGTTGCTGTTATTCGCCACAATAATTCAAGAAAGTTCTATCGATAAGACAATCGAAAATTCGAGAAACAAAAAAAGAAGTCCGACGAGGAAATTTTTCTGTTTTCTTTAATAAAATTATAAATAAAAATTTAAAAATTTTCTGAATGCACGAGAGATGTTAGAGATGAATTCCGAGATGAAAAAGGATTTTGAACCTGGAGCATACCATCACCAAAGAGTCTTGAAGAGGTGATCATTCCATTCCATTCTAGAAGTGGAATGTTTTTTAATTAATTTTTTTTTGTTGTTTAAGATCTCACCGCACAGCACTTAAAAATCTCAATAAATAATCTAAATATCGTTTACATAAAAAGAATAAGAATAAATTCAGGAAGAATGATACTAAGTTAGAAAATTTGAATCAACACTTGCAAAAATTCCAACTTTTATAATTTAATAATATTATCATACTCTTTTATTAAATTCTTTAAAAATATAATATATAGAGAAAAGACTATTTTGGGGCATTGTAAATTTGTATTTAAGTTTGAAATTTTAGGCCTACCAAGGAAATGTTCCCAGAAACTCCAAGTACAATTTAATGTTATATGAGTCGTAATGTGAAGAAATAATAGATAATTTTCGATACATAACTTGAGAAAATCAAATGGTGTGATAACTTTCATTTCACAACTTCTCTTGGCGAGCACGACTGATCATAAATCCCCTCACAGAGTTTCAATCGAAATAATTTCAATTCTTTAAATAATTATTTGTAATAAAATTAAATATATTTAATAAATTAAAATTAGAAATCATCTTTTTGTTTGTTTATGCTTTTATCATAACATTCATAACATTTCAATAAAATCATCCAAAAAATATATTTCCTGCATTTTTCAACCGAAAATTCTGAAATCAGAGAACCAAAAATTTAATTAGTTCCCCCGCATTGGAAATACAAACATTTTGGCACCAGAACAATTTTCTAGGACTTTCTGTTATTAAGTAATCGTGGGTTTTGAAATCCAAACACACATATACACGCATTGGCGTGCGGTACATGGCTGCTGTGATGCGACGCATCCCTAAAATCTCAGAACTTCAAGAGTATCTTAATACCGTGTCATATATTAAACTCGTTTAGTTTTATATTGCTTAGCTTTAATTTAAAATTTATGGAACTTTTTAACGTTACAATATGAATAGAATCTTCCAGATTTCATATTTGAATCATGTTCGCTATTTTATAGAAAATACTTTGATTTTATGAGGTTGAAAGTAAATTAGCTTACATGTAGGTACGCGACGTCTGACTTTCATTTAAAATCTTTAAATTGAATAAAAAATTAATTGTGAATGATGAACTAAAAGATGTTTTAGCAGAGTATTTGATTGCACTTAGCCGGTTTTTTTTAATTAATATTTTGTCTACCTTATTAACTTTATAAAATTGTTTTACAGACAAACTGACCCGAAGGCTTGTCTAGTGAGCAGAAGGTGGTGGAAGCATCACCAGACACAATCATGTTCAAACCTGTCGCGGCACGCTCGCTGTTTGCCAGAAGCAGCATCGGGCTGATTTAATAGGCACATCTCGATCCTGGGAGCCCCTGGTATTTAGACAACTAAATTGGCATATCAGTTAAGGGTACGACTACCTCACTCGGCGCGCCCTGCCTAACATCTATTTGTACACTCAACATCAAAAAAACTGGATAGTCGAAAATTAAAAAAAAAAAAAAATCATTTTTTTTTTTTAACATTATTATGAGTACGTCACAAACAATTTTATAATTAGGTAGACAAAATATTAATAAAAATAAAGAGGCTAACTGCAAGTCGTACACGCAAACCATAGGTATCGTAATATTTTACATCCAAACTAATTATTTTATAGCAACCAAAAAAATATTTATTGAAAATACTCAGGAAGAGCCTCTAAGATAGAAAGGTGGATTATTTTTACTTGCCCCTAGAAGTAGTCAAAGTAAAGATAGACTGTTCGCTTACTCTTTAATATCAAATGAAAAAATCTAGTCTGAAATTTGAAAAATTATATTAAGCGCTTATCGATGAATTTTGCGAATAATAAAATAAAATTTTCAAAAATGAAGGGTCCAATAGTGGACAGCATACTCTGGATGAAAAGTCACCGCCCGCCCCTGATACACAGATATAAAATAATGATTGAAAATCATTTTCTTTAAGTTTTTAGACCTTCTTAAGCACATTGAGCAAACAAACGAGTGAATTCAATACATGGTCGATGCCTAACTCCCAGGCGTACTAAGTAATTTTAGAGGTTAACATTTTGACATTCGTTATCATAATTCATAATGAATTGATGCAATTATAAAAACAAAATCAGATTTATCTTAACCGGAAGTAGTCTAGGTTAGCTTTATAATTAAACACCCTCCTATGATAATATCAACATTAATACTTTTAAATAAATATTTTTATAAATATTAAATGCCTAATTCGAAATTATGAGCAGAACGTTAGTTAAAATATTCAAAAATAAATTATCTTGTTAATTAAATTATTTATTATTTATTTATTTATCAGATAATGGAGTTAAGCGGATTTACTTACGAAGATATTTTTATAGACTCGAAGAGTGAGATAGAAAACAAACGGGTCGTCTAATTCATTAAACGAATAAATAGATTTTTTTTCTGGTTTTTGTGTTTTTGTTTGGGTTTGCTGAGATTTAAATAAAACTCTACCAAAGGATTTAATAGAGCGTGACCGATTTTTTTTTTTTTTTAGTTCAAGGTGAATATTTTTTTTGACTTTATTATTATCGATATGATTTTATTATATCATGGGCCAAAAAAATACGAAAAGGAAAAAAAAATGGTTGGGAATTTAGTCGCTGGGTGTTATTTCATAGTTGAATGACATGGTTGGGAGATTTGTCACGGAGCAAAACCTCTTCTTAATCAGCTTTGGCCAAATCCCTTCCAGGTAGATCGAAAGCCGAATTTGGAAATTCTTTCTCACCTAGTATCATTTAAGGACTGATGGCTTGTTGGTTAATAAAATTCCAATAGATAGAAAAGTAATATATGGTCCTCTTATAGAAGAATACAAGCCAAAATACCTACTTTAATGTGATTTATTGTATTTTTATCAAAAATTAAGTCTTTAATAAAAGTGGTTTTTTGATTATCTTTCTATCTATACAATATAAGAATTGCTTTTGGCCGTGCCCATACTCAACTTAAAGGATCCAAAAACTAGCGGGAATACACGAAGACATTTTGATTTTATAAGCTCCCTGCAGGGACCACTTTCATATAGGCTAAAGGCAGATGATTTAATTATAACATTATAAGTATGATTATTATTAAATTGAAAGTTTTTTTGCCGAGGGTAGCAGAATTTTTATATATTGAAGGAGACAATAAAAGAGTGTGTCTTCTGCTGAAATTATAAATTCTTATTTATAACGAGACTATAGTTTCGTTATAAATAAAGACTATAGTTTCGTTATAAATAAAAATTTATAATTCCAGCAGAAGACACACTCTTTTATTGTCTCCTTCAATGATTATTATTATTCAGTTCCATTATCAGAATTAGATGTGACAAATTAGAAGAAAAAAGGAACAATTAAACACCGTGTTAAAACATTCGACCAATTGCAACGTTTCGGCAATTTATTGTGGTTTCATCAAATTTGATCAAGAGCCTGATGAAGCCACAATAACTTGGCGAAACGTTGCAATTGGTCGCATGTTTTAACACGGTGTTTAATTGTTCCTTTTTTCCTCTGATTTGTCACATCTAATTATAAGTATGCAATAATATACGATACAACAAATATAAGTAACTTCGCAATAATTATATTTTTTTTCTTAATTGGAATTTGTAAAAATAAAATTCAGATTTTTTCTACTAAAAGTATTTAAGTAGAAAAGAAATTATAGAATTAGTATAATTTTGCGCAATTTTTTTCTTCTTATTTTCCTCACTTAATGGCTAAAATAATAACATCCAACGAGGTTTTGGCTTCCAATTTTTTTCTTAGAGTTGTCAAAGTGGAAATGTTAAGACGCAGAGTTGAAATTTCTGGGGGCGGGCCGGGGGGTTGAAAATTGTTGAATTTAAGCATTATATGCTAAAAACAAAAGCGGTCATCTCTTACCGACCATATTACTTTAACATAAGGTAATACAAAGCTCTATTTTTTTAGAACTGAATAAAATGGGGGTTTACTTTTCATGAAAGTGGGGAGGTGCGTCATGAAGCTAGAGGGGTGCCCCGATTTAAATATTTATTAAAGATTTTCCCTAGTAGTTAATTATATGTTTATTTATTCTACTTTATTTTGTAGTACTAATTACTTATAAATTATAACCTATAATAATATATGAGGAAAAATAATACTCAGACGATTGAAGGCACAGGAGAATTCTTAGAGATATTTTAGAGGGGTATATGTTGAAGGAAAGATTAAGGGAAAACCCTAGATTGGAGCATATGGTTACTTGTAGTATCAATATAATTGTTCATTAACTCACATTTTTATAAGAATAGCTTTAGTGGAATCAATTGTGGATCAGTAGCTTAGAACGATCAAAGATCATAGGACTAGAGGAATGAAGAAAGCAATTTTGACCACACTTGTTTCGACCTTTCTAGGTTTATAAGTAAAGTAAATTTCATAGAAATTGTTAAATGGTGGTTGTTGCCTACTCCTAAGAAGCATTTTATTTGCCCGGAAAACTAAGATGATCCCATGTTAGAAACGAGCTTGACACGCTCGGGGCTAGTTCTGTCATGACTTTTTCTAATAATCTTTTTCTAATCCTTTTCCTGCCCTTCCCTTGGTGGCCAGGGTGGTAGATTGTTTGCTAATAATCTCATCTAAAGGAAGACGAATCAGAGAACACAGATGGCTGATGATAATTAAAAATAAATAAAAAATAATTAGCTACCCTTCTTTTAGAATTCTTGTTGTGGGGATAAACGATTTGACAAATTTATTGGTTTAATTCGTTTCTTTGTTTACGATAAAAATAAAACTATTTTTAATGATAATTTACGATAGAAGTTGGAGCATCAATTAATCACTATATATTCGAAGGGAAGTAGTAAAAAAAAGGGTTGAATCGACAGAATATGGTAAAGATAGAAAAAGAGAAACTGAGCATTTAAGTAACCACTCTTAATAAAATTAAAAATAAAGAAAAAATAAAATAAGGTTTACTCAGATGAATCAGTGTTCGAAAAAAATTAAAGCAACAAAATAATTGCACTCTAAAAGCCATGGTTATAAACGAATTAATTATTCTGTGACTTCGATATTTGTCTCTAATCTAACTCCAAAGGGATTTCGAATGTCCACAAACTCTATATTTCGATGAGATTAGGTTTTCGAGGAGATTTTTGATCTTATTTCTTTAGAACACATGTCATGTTAGTGTTTATAAAATAGGAGAAAAGCAAAAAAATTTCAAGTAGGTGAGGTATTTGGTTTTTTTTTTATAATGATATAATACAAGAAGAAGTTGCACCAAAAAGGTACAACCTCTGTAGTCCGTAGACCCTTATTTCGTGAAGATAAGAAGAGATTTACGGATTGGGTCGGAGTTGAAGTTGTTTTGAAAGGTTGAAGGTTTGTATCATAGATTAGAAATTATTTTCGAAATACACGAGGGGTGATCCGCTATTGGTATTAGGTGTACACATCTTTAAAATTATCTGGAATTATTTTGGAATTAGATAATGCCCCTTCATCTATTGTCTTCTATTTGGAAATGAAAGTGGAAGTAGGTGTACACGATATTAGGTCACGGTTCGCTCCTCGGAAATACATAACATTTAACCCCCTATTCAGAAGAATTTACCTAATATTTAAAATAATTTTTCACCAGTGGTGGGCGGTGACATTTCAACCAGAGGATGCTGTCCAAAAAACCCCTTCAATTTTATTTTATTTGTCGCTCCTTTGCATAAAATTCACTGATAAACGCAGAATTTTTCGATATTTTTCAAATTTAACATAAAATTTTTTATGACATGGTATGAAAATACTATTGAAATTTTGAAATTTTATGGATGCGCAGCATCCACAGACACCATCCATGGACTCCACGCCACTGATCCTTAAGATACAAGTACATATTACCCCTGCACACACTTGAATTTTATTATATTTTCAGAAATCGAACAACCTTTTATGATTTATTGAATCGTTATCATTAAAAACGTATACACATGAAATAAGACACTATTAAAAGTTGAAATTTTTGTTTTTTGATCAAAATATCTCAACAAAAATTCTTGATCTAGATTGTTCCTCAAATAAAAAACTCTTCAGCATATAAACATCAACTCATCAAAAAACATGACGTTTATTTAGTCAAGACGTGAAGTAACGAGAGAGATGTTAAAGATATAAAACCTTTAAAAAGACCCAGCTCATGATTGTCACGCATGCCTATAAAATTTGTTATCTAATATGATATGTTGTAGCTTTGATAATTTCCTACCAATTGATTACTTTATTTATTGATTAATTTTTAATATCTGAAAAAAATGCCGTCATCAGTGAACGCTTCATTTATTTATTACCTTGTGGTTCATTATGTTAATGCAGAGGCAGGCGCATTGATGTCACTCACAGATATCACGTTTTGTTGTGGTTGCCGTTTTTTTAACATATCAATTACAAAATTAAAAATGTCATTAAATGGAAGGAGAGCCATTTATGGAATCAATTTAATGATAAATCGGACGGACATCATTAGTTGTTGTTGTTTTTTATTCAATTTTAAATTTCCTGTCAAGAAAAGTGTCGTTAGTTATGGATCAACTGATCGCGGGATAATTCAAGATTATATTCTAAGTTTAAAATTAATAAACCACTTGATTTAGAAAATAAGCTATATTGTTGAAAAATTAAACCATATATCCCTGAACAATCATTAAGTCTTACATACCCTTAATGAATATTATGTAGTGAAAATAAGCAAATATTCCAGAAATTTGAAATAACTAGGTAGATATTTTTCATTTATTCCATTTGAGACATGAATTTCGAATTTATGTATAGTAACATAAATGTCTTCTGGTTCAGGCATTTACCATATTACATACACTCTTCTTTTTTTGATCTGCATTTTGAAGACATCATCCATATCAGGCATGCTTCGCCAATTTCGGGGGCGGTGCATTATCCTATTCATTTTTCATTTATACCAAAGATTGTTATAATAATTTTTTATTCCTGTCTTTTTACTTAATCTACCTTCCACTTGAGCCCTTATTAGTTGTATTCCTAAGCAAAAAAAAATTTGCTACTTCGTTCTAATCAATGTTATAGAGTAGATACATGGCTTTATATACAACCCTCAATATATCTAAATCTAAGACCTGTCGTCCACTGGAACCAACAACGCGCTATGGAGATGAAGTGCGACAATGAGCGAATACTTTATTTACTATAAATACTACTACTAATACTACTCTCCTCCATTTGCTAATTGTCACGCTCCATCTCCGTAGCGCGTTGTCGCTTCCAGTGGACGTCTGGGGTAAGATCTTAAGAATATATGATGCTTTGTCAATCAATACAGAGATCCTAAATTAAATTAAATAGAAGATGAGTACCTACTGCTAACTCAAACATAAAAAAATGACAGCACTTTTAAACTTTCGATAGAGTGTATTATATTCCCGTAAAAGTTCTAGGCTTAACTGAATTGTTAAAAAAATTAACAAAGTTCTTGATGTTTTTATTGTCATTAAAGAGTGAAAGTGAGTTTTATTTTTGAAAGGGAGGAAACGAGTGCAATTCCATGAATGGTGATCTCCTTCGAAACCGGTCAACAGTCAAGTCAGACATGTCAGACGGCGTTCTCCATCTCCAGTTGAGAAGACTCGGGTCGTTCTTCGGTGGACTTGGCGCAGCAGCCAGCTCTCAAGCTGACAGCCAAGGGAGGCATATGCCAGCCGGCCATCACCAGACAACCACGATGTCTTCATTTCAGAAACAAATCGCTTTTTCATTAGATTGACACTTTTCATAACACTCAACTCCAGCTTGGACCACACTTTATTTTGTGGATACTTTTATAATGTAAAATATTGTTCAAAACTTTTAGTCAAAATTAATAGAACTATCAATTTAATAATGAATGAGATATGGATTTAAGTCAGTAGGTACTCTAGAGTTTTCGAATCTTCATTTATTCAAAAACCAAAACTATTTAAATATCAAAAATGTTTTTATTCTAGTGTAGCTCGCAGTTATATATCAATATTTACTCGGTACATTCTGGATGCAAGCCGATATATTAAATTCACTCGAAATAATTTCTTGCTCTCGAGTTTATAGATTTCTGGAATATGGAGAAAAATAATTTTCAATGATCATTTTTTCTGTGTGTTTGAATTCCAATACCCACGATAACTCAAGAACGGAAGATATTAAAGTGTTTTTTCTGATTCCAAAATATTTTTATTTTCAAATCAAAGAATTCTTTAGATTTTAAGCCTTCTTAATTCAGAACTTACGGTTAAAAAATTCAGGATAACACTCAAATAAACTACATCCCTGGGTCCAACTTTAATTTTATAACCCAGAAAACGTGTAAATTCACTAAAGAGCATCCCGAGTTTTGAAAAAAAGTCTTCTAATAATTTTTGGATGCAATTTAAAATTCATTAAGGGGAGTCCGGTTGTCCAAGCTAAGGCGCTGGCTCCGCTTCAGCATCATTGATGACGATGTTCAAGTGGAAGACCTGGGTTCGAGCCTGGCTAACATATAAAATTTCGACCGGCTAAGACTCGACTCCCTAACACTACTAAGACTTTACTGATGTGCTGTATAAATGGCCTGTGTTCCAGGTGACAATAAATAAATTGAAAAAAAAATAATAATCATTAATAATAAGTTTTTTCATACATTGAATAAAAAATGTTAAAAAATCACGAGATATCGTCATCTACTAAGTCTTCGAATAGTTTTTCTAATTATGTTATTAACAAGATTTTAATTAATTAGGAATTAAAAATATTAACTATACTTGCCCATAATATCAAAATTATCAAGTGAAATTCAAATTAATCCAAGTACCCAAATAATTCGAATTTTGTTGGCATAGTTCTTAACCTTCTGCTACCCGAAGTGAGTTTTGTTTTTATTCTGTCCCAGTGATAAATTGAACAGCATGTTTAGGTCCAAGTGACGTTCGCTGTATCGTGAATTAGCGTTGTGAGCAGAGAGTACGAATACAAACGGGGCAGACGGGTGGTTAATCGGATTGCCGACACTCAATAGGGACCTTGCGGCCTTCGTTGATTTAATCGCAGGCTTATCTTCTTCAGCTGTCGGAATCGGCTTCCAATATTCAGTCCAACTTTGTGACAGATGGAATCGAAGTTTTCATACAATCCAGCAGCCATTAGCAGTGAAACTACATACGTATTCACCCCAGCTTTCACTCATACACCACTCTCTCACCTACACAAGGACTAGTGATTTGACGTTTAATTCGGCCAAAACCCACAAGATGAACTAGAAGGATTTCACTAAAAGATAGTCCAATATTTAGACATGAAATAATTATCACAGATTGCATTTAACTTAAAAAAAGTTAGTGTCTCCTACTGAATTATTCGATATCTTATCGATAAGTTTTGTTACATGTCAGATGGGTTATATTATATGGAATTTTGTCGGGTCTATAGAAAAAT
This sequence comes from Forficula auricularia, assembly GCA_024734495.1. Taxonomy (NCBI): domain Eukaryota; kingdom Metazoa; phylum Arthropoda; class Insecta; order Dermaptera; family Forficulidae; genus Forficula; species Forficula auricularia. Next base: position 6,554,573 of record JALMQS010000085.1, on the reverse strand, counting down.
TATTTTTTCATCGCTCTTTTCATATATTCTTCTTTATTAAATATTCGATCCAATCCGATTGCTTTCCTTCTTTCCTTCTTTGGTTGTTTGTTATTTTCTGATCGCATATTTGTATCTTTCGACGGGCCCTAAATTTTAATTTTTTAAGAAATATATTAAAAGAAATGCATTTTTTCGTCTCTCTATAAATTTATCTTTCAGATTGAGTATTGATTTCTTAGGAATGAATATATATTATTTTCCTATAAAAATAGGAGATTTGGACCACATGAGTGACCCCAAGGGGTGAACCGCGACCTGATATCTTGTTGACCTACTTCCAATTCCACTTTCATTTCCAAGTAGAAGACAATAGATGAAGGGGCATTATCTAATGAATTCAAAAATAATTCCAAAGACGTGTACACCTAACTCAAATCGCGGAGGAAGGGTGACCCTTTGTATTAATTTTAGATGTTTCGGAGGGTATACAGAAAATAAATTTTTGCTAGTACTCGAAAAATTCATTGGCTTAAAATAAAAGCGTGGGCGCTTTCAACTTGAGATTTGATTTAAATAAATGCCCATTCTTTGTGCAGGTATATGGAATTTTGTCGGGTACAACAGAAAATTATTTTTTCTGCTTTTTAGTGCATTTGAAATAAAAGCGTTTTTTTTTTGTTTTTTTTTTGTTTTTTAATATATTTTTTATCGAATGAGAATCGCTGCTTTTATATATACGCTTTTATTAAATTTTCGATGCACTCCGATTGGATTGCTCTGTTTCCTTCTTTGGTTGTTTGTTATTTTCTGATCGCATATTTGTATTTTTTTTTTTTTTTTTTTTTTATTTGGAACGATTTCGTGTTGTTTAAAACGAGCTGCTTACTCCACCTTCAAGGTTAGTTATAAATTATCCTATAATTTTCTCCGATGTTTTCATTTAATAATCAAGCGACGATATTTCTTCGTTGAATTATGTAGTTTATTCGATGGTAATTAATAAACTGGCGCAATTACCAGTGGCAGCTTCTCTGTTAACCTTTGCATTGGATGCTCGAGCGAGGTCCTGGCTTTGGACTTGCTCTCGTGGTCTTGGCCTTTCTCTGCAGACACCAACTGCACACCGTGCACACCAACGAGTACTACCTGATTGGAAACCATCGACGCTGATTCTGAAGAGCCCGTCAAAGCGCATGAGGCAACGGCATTCACTCCATGCCACGATCCAATCTCCTATCGGCACAAATATCTAGCCAATTTGCTCTTTTAATTTCTTTTTCAATCTTATATGAAACAACGACCAGAAGGAGATACCAATTCGGATAATAAAGAGCAATCCGTCATTTCTCATTATATACATATATAATAAATATAATATGAATGTGAAGTGGATTGAGGATAATGATAAATTTTGCCTCATAAAAACAAATCAATGAGGTTGTCCTCTGCTTGATGCAATTAAACATATACATATATAGTATGTCATATAAAATAAGCTGACGTGTTCTGATGTGACCATCCACTTGACTTTACCATACCTGGCCCCTCACTTATATTTCATATTTAATAAAATTATTTATAATCATGTAGGGGAGGGGGGTTAGTTTTTGCATTTTTAGACTCCTGAGGGCCCACTGATTATGTATTCAAAATTTGAGTGAGTTTGGTAAATGGCCAAGATTTTCATTTTTTGACCGTGCACCCCCCCCCCCCATTTTGGGCGGTTAGTTTTTGCATTTTCTCATTGGTCTCACTGATTATGTATAGAAAATTTGGTTGAGTTTGCTCAAACGGCCTAGATTTTTAATTTTAAACCCCCCCTCCACCCCCATTAATTTTAGGTCGATATGCACCAAAATCTAATCAGCTCTTAATCTCAATGGACCAAAACTACGTGTAAATTTAGTTTTGATATTCTCACTAGTTTTTGAGCTAGCTCGTCCACAAAAATTTGGTAATTCACAGACTAACTAACAATCAGACAGACTAACAGACATTTTGACAAAACAATTATTATCTCGAAAAATATAATTTTTTTAATGTTCACTTAATAGGGCTTTTTTATAGACCGAAATGGCATGGTTTCGCTCAATTTTTTTAATGCAAATAGTTTCAGCCGTTTTTGAGATATTTCGAAAAAAAGAAGGAAAAAAACCCACTTTTTTTCAATCACGATTACAATACTTGACCATACCCTGTATGGTAAAATAAAATGTATATATACCTATATATAATTTATTTGTTTGACACTATAATTTCGAAGGTTTGAACTTCATCAATCGTTTAATTAGAAATATTCATCTGTTATTTCTCAAATAAATTATATATATATACCTACATATTTAAATTTGATGTTGTTTATATGAATCATCATTATCTCTGCTCTTCTCGGCAAAACAAAATCTTTTCAAATAAATTTTGCCAATTTTCGTTGTTTGACGCTTCCCGAGAAGATAAAAATGAATCCCTCAGTACACACAAGACTCAAAAAAAGAAATCAAAATTTTGTTTTATTTGGTCATTAGGTTCAAAAATATCTGAAACGTGATGAAAATCATGGTTTTTGTCCATTTGTCTGTTTGTCTGGATTTCGATAGTGATGATATTTTAAGAACATAAACTTTCATTTTTGCTAAAATGTTTCTATTTTCAATACAGAGAACATTCTGAAATCTTTAATTTTAGAACTCCTGGTTCACAATTACTGGAACATTATTTTATGAATTATTTTATTCAGATTTTAAGGCGATCTTATAATATTAGAAATAAATAAAGCAATTATGATTAAGTTGATTATTTATTAGTAGGGAGGCTATTTCCTCCAATATTGTTTAGGTACTTATTATGTTTAAAAATATTATGAAATTTTGAATATTAATGTTTTAGCTAATTTGTAAAAAAAGTGAATTATTATGATTTTTAAATAAAATAATAATAAACCCTAAAGTTTGAAGAATTTAATTAAATTCTTATTCCAATCGAAATATTTGGATACATTTTTTTACTTTTCAAAATTTTGCTCCTCACTGTGGGTGTAAAACCCACATCTTCTCCAGATGGTCCTCCTGGCCTCCTATGAGACAAATAAAAATTAGGTTATCATTTTATGGGAATATGATTAATTGGGTGAAATGGGTGAGGCTGAAGTGAAGTATTTACTGTGAAATCAAGTACAACGTCTGTCTTTTGAATATCATTCTTTCTCAAGGGTGTGGTACACGTGGATGGATCACCTGACTAACTGTTGAGTACAGTTTGAGAATAAATCACTGAAAGCTGAACTGAATCCTTCACTTCTTTCGGTTGATAAAGCAAGACATGGGAAGTTTTTTCTTCTGTTGATACCCGAAACGAAGAATTCGTCTTTGGAAGAAAAGGACAAACAGATTGATCGTAAATCGCCGTGTCGTCGCGGTCATCTTATCTCATTTGCAAAACACTTGAGTCCCCAATCGAGTATTCAAATAAGCTAAATAAATTGTTTTAATTGCGAGGTTATTACCTCTCGCCCCACCATGAAACAGCTGACTTGTTTGATCCTATCGATTGGGTAATATATTCGACATGCCTTCACCGAGTCTCTTCCTTGCCAGGGAGACTGAGCCACTTGGACCCTCAGATTCTGAATTACCTTAAGAGTTAATTGATTCTTTTTTTATTTAAAAATATTATTTTTGTGGTTTTAATATATAAGTATTCACTAGAAAACGTTGATCTATACCTATATTTTATTACATAATACAAAAATAGTCTAGTACTTTGGGGCGTTCCACCCCGTTATTATAGTTATTTATTATTATCATTTCCGTCCATAATTTGTATTAATTTGAAAGCTTAAAATAGGAAAATAAGGACAAGTTTTTATGTGTGACTTTTTTATTTATCAGCCAACGTTTCGTCGACTTTGCCGACTTCTTCAGGGCTTTAAATTTGAGATTTCTTTATGTAAGGATCAAAAGAAAAAAGATTCTATTCTGTTTTTAAAAACAGTGTTGCCTCATTTTATTAATATAATTTCTGTTTTATATCTAATGTAATTGTTAATATAAAAAGAAAAGAATGAAAAATTGTTAATGTGAATGTGCCAAATATTTTTGAAATTTGTGTATTTGATGGTCTTTAATGGTAACGAAGATAACAAGAAAATTTAGACGAATGTGTATATTTGAACCCCAGAAGAAAGAAGAAGTCGGCAATCTCGACGAAAAGTTGGCTGATAAATAAAAAAGTCACACATAAAAACTTGTCCATATTTTCCTATTATAAACTTTCAAATTATAGTTACTTGCACTCTTCGTCAAGAGATAATTTTTTTTTCTCTTTTGATTGGAAAAGAAAATTTGATTTCCAAAAAATTGTACTTTTATTTAAATGAATATTTAATATAGATATGAAAAATATATTTTGGTTAAAAAATCTCTTTTTTCACCCTTCATCAAGAGAGAAAATTTTATAAAGGGTTGTGAAATTTTTTTCGATTTTGTTAGGAAAATAAAATTTCATTTACCTTCACTAAAATTACCCTTTTGTATAATTGAATATTTTATATAGAGATGAAAAAAAAATTGTGATAATATGCATATCTCGAATAAAATATCTTTTTGCACAGTGTTATAATTAAGCCCCAACAACTCTTGACCGCACCCCCATCACTAAATCCTTATCTTTTATTTATTTTTTACTTGTGTGCTTCCACTTTCCCCCTGTACCATAGGGACTGCGGGAGGGGGGGGGGGGCTACATATATTTATGAGAGTGGACATATAAATTTGTTTGAAAAAAAAATCTTAAAAAATACTCAAAGTCAAACGAAACGACACAAATTAACATGGTATAATCATTTGAAAAAAGATATTTTTAAATAGAAAAATTATTAAACAATTCCAATTTATTTTCTTTTTCCTAACTCGATAGGTGGTCTGACTTCTAAACCAAAAAAACTTGATTACTAATTAGGTACAAGTGATATAAGTAGTAGCCCGAGTAATAAATTCATTCAAAAATGTATGATTATTATGTTTGATTATTTATGTTTAGTAATGCCTAGAATGATTTTTTTCTGCCTCTTTATCTGTATATATGTGTTTTAGTATTTTTTACTTTACCACACAGGGTATGGTCAAGTATTGTAATCGTGCATGAAAAAAGTGTTTTTTTTCCTTCTTTTTTTCGAAATATCTAAAAAACGGCTGAAACTATTTCGATTAAAAAAATTGAGCGAAACCATGGCATTTAAGTCTACAAAAAAGCTCTAATAAGTGAACATCGAAAAAATTATATTTTTCGAGATAATAATTGTTTTGTCAAAATGTCTGTTAGTTAGTTAGTCTGTGCGATACCAAATTTGTGGACGGGCTAGCTCAAAAACTAGTGTGAATATTGAAATCAAATTTCACACGTAGTTTTGGTCCATTGAGATTAAAAGCTGATTAGATTTTGGTGCATTTCGACCCAAAATTAAGGGGGGTCGAGGGGGGGGGTGTTAAAAATTAAAAATCTAGGTCGTTTGAGCAAACTCAACCAAATTTTGTATACATAATCAGTGGACCCCCAGAAGTCTAAAAATGCAAAATCTAACCGCCCAAAATGGGGGGGCGGAGGGTCAAAAAATGAAAATCTTGGCCATTTACCAAACTAAACCAAATTTTGTATACATAATCAGTGGGTCCCAAGAAGTCTAAAAATGCAAAAACTAACCCCCCCCCCCCCTACATGATTATAAATAATTTTATTAAATATTAAATATAAGTGAGGGGCCAGGTTGTATGGTAAAGTCAAGTAGATGGCCACATCAGAACACGTCAGTTTATTTATTTTTTTTTTTTTATGAATCTCAAGAACAAAATGACATAGAATCGTTTTATCTAAGACTTGAAATTTCCCAGAAAAAACTTGTATAAGTTGCACCTTGATGTCAAATTTCAAATTTCTAGGAGTTTTAAAAACAAGGTTATAGTAGTGTTTCACATCTTAAAATAAAAATTTTAAAAATTTTAAAAAATTCTTTCAATTATATTTTTGGAGTTTTATTTTACTCTATACATATTTCGGGGTTTTAGCTCATCATCAGGAGTTTTACAAAAAAAATACTGAAACACCACTATAACTTTTTTTTTTAAAACTCCTGTGTTTAATATGTTTCACTATAAACCAACACTAAATTTTTCAAATTTCTATTTTAAATTACTAAAATTTTTGAAAAATGTACCAAGATTTGATAAAGTTTTCACTTCTTTTCAATTATATTATTATCGCATCTAAAATAATATTTAAATCACTCAATAATCAAGTGCGCAGGCGTTTTCAAAAATCCTGTATTTCAATCGCTCCAATGAGTCTAGTTTCTAATCCTAGTACAAAAATACATGTAAATAATATATTAATATCAGTCGCGGTTGGTGACTTTTCAACCAGGGGATGCTGACCAAAAAATTATCCTTCATTTTTTGAAATTTTATTTTAATCTTCGCTTTTAGCAAATTTCAGCGAATACGGCATCATTTTTGTTATAAGAAAATCTTAAATTTTTCCTAATTCTATTGCTATAAGCAAGCTATATGATTTGTCTATAGCAGTCCTAGATATTTCCTATCTTACATATTTAGAGTTCTTAGAAATGGATTAGTTTAAAATTCCCGGATCATCTTTATTTATTCCTTTTTTGTATTATTTCTATATTAATAATTCCTCAGCGAGAACAATTTTTATTAGACAAAAACTCGTCTGGACTTGTCTTTGACATGCTTGAACTGGAAGATATATCTACTAGGCAGGGAGTTCAAACCTTCTAACTGCACCCTTTTCGGAAAAATCATTCATTTTAATTTCCCCTTGAAACAATACAACAATTTTATTTCATTTCTAGAACCAATATATTTTTCTAAACAAAAAATGATTTTTTATAGAAATATTTTAAATAACGGATAATAATTTGAAAATTTAAAAATCCTTCTGAAATTTTGAGGCCTATATTTAGGAAAATATTAAATTGTTTGAAATATTAGAGATCCGCCGCAACCTCAGCATCCATGGACCCCACGTTACTGATAAATATATGACTCTAATCTGTTTAAAAGTAAACACAACAAAAGAATAAATAATAAAATATTATTACCATAAGTAAATGACAAATGCAAAGTGACCGGGTAGTGAATAACAAATAAAAACTTGTCTCGTTGAGTCTTTGCATTGAAATCAATAAAATTGCGAGTGGGTGTTGGATTTATTTATCCCAGCCGAGTGGTCTATAATAATAGAAGCGTAATTGGCACCTTCCTTTTTGGACACCCTATTTGTCACTTGCTTTTGTTGCCACGAACTATAAACCCAGTCTCATAACCAAGTTTAATCCATAACGATGTCGCTCTCGCTTGCTACTCTGCGCATTTAATTTGCAATCCAATTGTACTTCACGGGCAGCCATCGCCATTAAACTCTACTTTCATTTGGCATTGTTATTATCCAGCCGAGTAGGATAATACACATTAAATAATAGAAGAGACTAGTTGAGTATTCAAGTGACAAGGTAATTATACTTGCAGCACTAAGAGGGTAAGTTTAACTTAGCAGACAAGCAAATATGCCCAAGATATTTTATCTAATCCGTACTAGAGATATTTTCACTTCATAAAATCACCCATCAAATCGGCCAACTGAATATAATTGGTGAAAAAAATAAAAATATTTTCAAGACCGGGTATATTCTCTGCGAACTCTGGTAATTTTTATTTCCATTTCTAAACAAATAGAATGGGTAATTCTATTAGTAAGGAGAAATCAATGAGGTTGTCCTTTGCTTGATACAAATTAGCATATGCATGAATATATATTAAATATACATTGTGGCAAAAAATGTGGAACACTTAGAAAAATTTAGATTTTTCAAATAATTTTCAGAAAAAACATATTTTATTTAAACTTTTAATACATTCTGTGATTGTACAAATATTTTTAAACATTTTTAGAGTGAAAACAATGTATTACTTTAATTTAAACCCTTTTTAAATTAAATTTATTTAAACTAGTATAAATTTTCAGATTTGAAATCTGATCCCCTTATTGAATTGTATTAAATGATTATCGTCTAATTATCTATAGAATTAAATTGAATATTTTAATGCTTATCAGTTCGATTTGAATATCACATCTTTTAATTTCATTTCATTTGAAATATTGTCCAAGCGTAATGCCTCTAAAGACCAAGGAAGTAGCTCAAGCTGTAGCTCTAATAAATGATGGAAGAACGTATCGGTATGTCGCTCAACGACTTAAGGCATCGGTTGGAAGTATCCAGAAAGCTGCAAAACGATATAGAGATACAAACTCTTATGCCAGGAGACCGGGATCTGGTCGAATTAGAGCAACAAATGAGAGAGATGACCGATTCATACTATTGGAGGTATTGAGAGATCGGCATTGTACAGCAGCTCAAATTCAACAGCGCCTTCTACAAACTCGACAAGTCAACCTAAGGGCTGGAACACACTTGGTGTTTTTTACCGATCGGATTTTTTGCCGCTGCCGCTCTAGCGTTTACACACTGGGCGGTAAACATTCTTGCCGACGCCACCATCATCAGTCGATCACAGATCTGATACCATGCAACAACAACAAGAATCTATTTCATTGTCGTTTTGTTATATTATAAATAGGGTTGTGTATAACATGAATAGAGAACAACTTCTTGCATTATTGTTATTTCGTCGTCGATTGAAGAGGAAGCGAAAAAATAGACTTATTTGGGTTCATCCGATTAATAAAAGGAGAGAGGAATTTGGAGCCTTCTACACTTTGTTTCCTGATTTAAGAAACGATGAAGAAAAGTTTTTCAATTATTTTAGGATGTCAATCTCGTCATTCGACGAACTGCACAAACTGCTGAAAAATCATATTCAACGGATAAATACTAGACTGAGGAATTGTATTTAACCGGTGGAAATTCGCGACCGCCACAATAACCACTATACACCACTCTAAATTTTCAACTTCAGCGGTCGTCGGTACACTGGACGCCGAGTGTGTAAACGTGCATTTACTCATGTAGGCCACCATTTCAGCGGCTAACCGACGAATGTAGTTGTCGGTAAAAAAACCGACGAAAGTAGTGGCAGTGGTTGGCTGCATTGCTGCCGTCGACGTTAAATAATCCGATCGTTTATTTTACCGCCCAATGTGTAAGTCGCAATACTATCCTATGCGCCTCTACTGGCACGGCGGCATCGGTAAAAAATCCGATCGGTAAAAAATGCCAAGTGTGTTCCAGCCCTAAGGGTTTGGACTATAAGAAGACGTCCCCGGTAATTAGGGTTGATGTCAAGGAGACCAGCGACAGGCCCTCTTTTAACACCGAATCAATCCACTTTTTTTGCACCACAGTGTATATATTTAAATAAAATTATTTATTTGTTAGAAACTATAGTTTCGAAGATTTGACCTTCACCATCAGTCTTTCTAACTAAAAATATTCTAACTAAAATGAATTTAGGTCAAATCAAAGATTTTACTATAAGAGATATGTTGATATTGCATGTAGGAGGGTCCTGTCCCCTCGGAAGTTGAACCTAAGCAGCTAAGCACTAGTCAGGCCCTTGAGACAATCACCTCCAAACATGCAACATAGTATAACGAAAGCCAAAAATATTCTATATTTTATTTCCTGATACTCCAAATACCTGAATGGATGTAGGTAAATTCGTTTGTTTTAATTGTAAGCTGGTCACTCAACAAACGAATGCCAATTGAGCCAATTGTTGAGTGCCCAGGTTACTATTAAAATAAAACGATTCATTCATATGAGGACCTCACATCATAAAGAACCTTTTTTCATAATTTAACTTTAGTTGTTATTTTTTTAATGTAATTATATCTATTAGTAATGAAGCTGTTGAAGCTTTTATTTTTGTGATTAATTTATTAAAATTTGAATTTTTATTTAAATCACACATGATTAATTATAATTATTTATTGAAACAAATAAATACAATATAAATACGACTTTTCGATCGACTTATTCTGCGATCGTTCTCAAGTATGAGCACCTACTCCGATTATGGGTTAATTGAATTTATAAGAAAGATATTTATAAGAAATAAATTTGACATCATAATTAGGTATATTGATTACATTCATTTGGGGTGTTTTAAGTAAACAGAATTAAAAAAAAATAAAAATTTTAGAAATTCCATTGGAACAGAATAATGATTTAATAAGGCTAACTTTGAACTAAGTTTAAATTTTATGAAAAAATCAAAATTAATTTTAATTGTAGTTTCTTCTTTTTTTCAATTTTATATTAGATAAATAAAAATAAAATTTTAGAAAATAAAGAAAAAAATGATTCTAGAACCATCCTTAAAAGAGTTGTTAACCAAGACAATAAATAAGTTTGTAAAAATATAATCTCATTAAAAAAATATTTTTTTAAAATTCGATAGAAACAGAGCTAAGTACTTAATTTCGACTTATTAATGAAAATCCATTTCTCTCAAGGATTTTACTTTTTTAGCCATTCACTATTTCTCTGATCTGTGAAATTATTTTCCCAGGATTTTATATAGCTAACTATATGTTGTTGTATTTTCATTGTTTCTATTATGTGAAAGGAGGTCTTTTATAAAAAAATAAAGATCCTTGGTTCGTTTTTTTTTTGTTTTAGGTAAATATGCATGGAGGCTTTCCAGTTTCCAGGACGTTATGCTGGGCAGCGGCTCAAACGAGTCTCTAGAATTCGAAACGAGCCCCGATGACACTCGTCTGAAGTCTCTCCGGTAATTGCTGCCCTGCATTTGAATGGGGAATCAGGCCTGGTTTAGGTTTACTTGCTTGCTTTGCTACCTGACTGCCATCCCAGAGCCACTTGACCAATCAACAATTAATAGGCTAGTTAATTTAAAAACCACTTTCACAAAATACAACACGAAAGGAATTAAAAATGAAAAAAAGATTGTTTTTTTTTTCTATTTAATTTAATTTCGTAGTCTCTCTGTCTATTTCAGGATTTGGAATTTCAATTTCTGTTTCCACAAGTTTAAAATTTTATTAGTTTTTTTTTTTTTACCTATAAATTATCTTTTATCTCAAATTTAATACGTTGATTTGCTCACCTTCTTATCTATTTAGTTGAACCATGGTCAAATTAGAAAATTAATTGAAATTTTCTGGTATTTTTCTCGATGTTTCGTCTTCTAAGTCTAAAGACATATTCAGACGATAAGATTTTCAAAGCTAACTCAAGTCACTGATCTGACCAACTTAAGATACTTCAATCTCGCCTACTACACGTAGAAAACTCATTTATTTAAATAACAATCTAAGATTGTAAATGTAAATTCTGCGATGTAAACGTTCCGTGACAAAACCTTTATTAAGCGAACATAGCTTTTATACTCAGTAGTTTGTAGATTGTATTCCCTGCATCTGAAAATATTATCTGGCATGACGATCCATGAACAAGCTAATAGTAAATATTGCATCAGATGGAGTGAATTTAATATAGTAGAGCCACTAACTTATTGTAGTCTTTGTCATGAATCATATTACTATTAGGTGTTAGACCTTTTTGGTGTAACATCTTCATCCTTTGAAAAATAAATAGAAGTTCTCTCTTTGAGTTTCATTCTACTTTAAACTAATGAAATATAGCAACTTCGTATTAATTTCTACAATAAAGTAAATTCTCTCTCATCTTTAAGGGTAGGTACATATAGCTCTTTGTCTTTATTATTTTTCAAAAGTATGTATTTAAGTCCTAAAATGAAATTAAAGATGAGAGAACACTGGAATAAACTATTATAGTATAAGGATTGAATTAAATCTTTAAAGATTGAAAATCGCCTCTAAAAGTCATTGAGTCGAAATTATATAATAGTGTCTTGAATAGATTTGTGCCACTCTGACTGCGAAAAGTTGTTGAATGTTTATAAAATGGGTATTTTTTATAAATTGGTCTTAAAGAAATATATTGAATTTATTCCTTGTAAAAAAGAGAAATGGCAAGATGATTTTATTTAGATGGAAAAAGTAAAAAAGCTAGGCAACGATGAATCTTCTTTTTTGTTTTGCTGTTAGTTTTGTTTCTGAACTGAATATAGTACAGCGAAAAATTTCTTGGAGACCCTTCTTGACATGAATCATATTCTATGGAGCGTACTGTTTGATGTTCTATGGAGCGTAATTTTGTCATCATAACAATGAAATAATTAAATAAAATATTATACCTTCTTGAATAAATTAAACATGATTTTGCTATAAATCTACTCGAAGAAAATTCAGACCACCCAACAGTGACAGTATCTTAATAAGGTTCAAATTATTGGATTCAAAAGAAATGTTTGGAAGATTCTTAACAATAATTTGATAACTTTTGTCTCCTAGACCAGTGGTTCTTAACCTTTTATTAGTCGAGGTCCCCTTAAAATCCGAAAGTATATACGCGGCGCCTTTAAAATTCTAAAATATTTTAAGTATCCTCCCCCCCACCCACCATTAGGTAAAATACTCGTAATTACTCGTACAAAAATATTTTCAATCTGTGCCTATATGTGTTTGTTTGCTAAGAATGAATATTTATAAAATGACAAATATGCAAAGAAGTTAATTTGTTTTAGCCCTGAGGAAGTCAACAAAGTTGACGAAACGTTGGCATAAAATAAAAAATATTTGCATAAGCTAGTGTCTTTATTTCCCTACAACAACTTATTAATTTAATCGATGGACATAAATAATCAAAATAATATTTTTTTTTTTTATTTTTTTTTTTATTTGTAAAGATATAATTACTTAAAAAATTCTAATATTTTCGCGGCCCCCCTGTTAAGAATCGCAGTCCTAGACGTATGAAAGTCAGTTAAGCTATGTGAACCCCATATTTCATAAATACTCACATCTTGCATTTTTTAACACACTTCTGTTAAAAAACAACCCAAGTTGGAAATGGAAAAAGTAGTGAAATCTAGAATTCAGCCAAGTTAAATTCGCCAAGAATAATTAAGTTGAGAAAATAGTAGGTACTTTCAATTAAAATGGATTCTTTCCATTTTGAATGACGATCTATAGATTTGTGTATTTATCTTTTTCTTCTTCTTCTTCAAGCTTTTTGATTGTGATTTTTAACCTCGATTCCTATGTATTCTAAATTTTTAATTTAAATTATTTTCCTTAAACTTGTCTCTTACGCATTATGCAATTATGGTAATGGACTAAATTCGTGACCACCCAAGTTTCATGAAAATAATTTAAATTAAAAATTTAGAATACCCATTGTCACTGTTATACCAAAATGTCCTGTCTCAAAATTACCAAAAAAATTTTATTAAAGAAAAACGCTACTTGTATTTGTTAGCTACGTCTACTCCCAATATCAAATGGTTATAATTATTGTAATTATGGTATCAAGTATTTAGGGTTAATACAAAATGAAAACAGAGGTTTTTCTTAGCTACTGAAAAGTGTAGATTTTAACATACGACATTTTGATTTAACAGCGACGACATATCTAGATTGACATTTACATAAAATGGAAATAATGCATTTTAATTGTAAGTACTATTATCTCAACTTAATTATTCTTGGCGAATTTAACTTGGCTGCCCGCTAGATTTCACTACTTTTTCGAAGTTGGCCTGATTTTTCACAGAAGTGTTTTGGGTGGGATAGTTTTTTCACTAATTGAACTTTTTGAAGAGTACTACTGTTGTCAGCATAAAACTGAAATTAATTTGAGAAAAAAACACTCATTAGTTCTCAAATAAAATTATTAAATTGTTTTCTGATTGTGATTTTAAAATTCAATCTTTTGACAAATTATTTGATGTTCTTTTTTCTGATGTATTTATTTTTTTTCCTGTTTTCTCAATGAAAATAAATGAGAGGCAAAGATATAATTAGACTTGTAGACAGATAGGAGAAAACAAGTTTCACTTGGGTATTATCATATATTTAACGCTACAAATGTGTAGCGCAGTATTTTATATGAACCCCTAAAGAAAAACAAACCAAAAAAGAAGAAAACGGAACATGAATCAACAAGAGAGGGTGGTTATCTTAAACGAACTCAACAAGCGCCACGAATCGGTTGGCAATTAATCGAGATTATTTGCTGGACCACAAACTAGGACTGTTTCAGATTGTGAAGATGGCGGTATTGATGATGAAGGGGGAATAAGGGGGACTAGGGGACCAAAAACAAAAACCACCGGCCGTTCGACACAATGCGGCTCTTGACTGGACAAACACGTTTTCTTACAAAAATTAAAACCGGAGCCGGATGACCGACCATCATCTCGCCTTTCATCAAAGAGGGAACAGGGGGAGGGGGGCTGGACCACAGATGGGTCCGCAAATCATAATTTCGCTTATTAAGAAATTGAATAAGAGTTATGAACTGAGAAAGAAATAGGTCCCGGGAGATCATCATCGCGAAATTAAAATTGATTAAATTTTTTAAATTGCAATTTTTCGTGCGTTCCTTTGTTTTTTTTTCGGCTGTATTATTATTTTTTATTTTTTTGTATTATTTATTTATTAAAGGCGACTGTAAACGGTCAAGAGATAATTGATATTAACGAGTTTTTGCTCGGATTGGTGTCATTTTTCAGATTCTTTTCTTTATTATGATCAAACAGAAACTTTGGCCTGACTAAATCCAGAGATTCTAAGATAATTATTTTGCTTAATTTATTTTGTTTAACAGAATCATTTTTTTTCCAATATAAACATATCTACAAATTTTTAAAATATTAGTAAATAAATAAAGCAAGCCAAATACGGATTGTTTCTTATGGTACTTTTCTATCTCTTCGAAATTCCAGAGATAAAGATTATATATTGAATTATAATCAACCTAATAATTCTTATTCATTAAATATTATTAAACGGGTCCATAAATTATCTTGAAAACTATGAAAAAAAAAATTAAAAACAGTTTGGATGACTCGGAATATAATAATATAAAAGTTCAAATTTCTGATTGAAGGAGACTTTAAATCACGAGAGTGTAATCTAATAAATCCAATTTGTCGTGGATAATTAGTATTACCTGTCAGAAGATGCGATACATAATATCGTCGCCTTAGAGTGTAACCTGCTAACTCACAACAAGGAAATTTTACAGGGGAGAGAAAAAACAAACAAAATTTAATAATGTTGTTATGGAAAGAAACTATTTTTCACATTTTTACTTTACCATACAGGGTATGGTCAAGTATTGTAATCGTGCATGAATAAAGTGTTTTTTTTCCTTCTTTTTTTCGACATATCTCAAAAACCACTGAAACTATTTTGATTGAGCGAAACCATGGCATTTCGCTCTACAAAAAAGCTCTAATAATTGAACATCGAAAAAATTACATTTTTGGAGATAATAATTGTTTTGTCAAAATGTCTGTTAGTCTATCCGTCCGTCCGTTAGTCTGTGCGTTATCAAATTTGTGTGGACGAGCTAGCTCAAAAACTAGTGTGAATATCGAAACCAAATTTCACACGTAGTTTTGCTCCATTGAGATTAAGAGCTGATTATACATTGGTGCATATCGACCCAAAATTAAGGGGGGTGGAGGGGGTTAAAAATTAAAAATCTAGGCTATTTGAGGAAACTCAATCAAATTTTGTATACATAATCAGTGGGACCCCAGAAGTCTAAATGTTCAAAAACTAACCGCCCAAAATGGGGAAGGAGGGGGGGGTTAAAAATGAAAACCTTGGCCATTTACCAAACTCAACCAAATTTTGTATACATAATCAGTGGGACCCCAGAAGTCTAAAAATGCAAAAACTAACCGCCCAAAATGTGGGGAGGGGGGTCAAAAAATGAAAATCCAGGTCCTTTTACCAAACTCAACCAAATTTTGTATACATAATCAGTGGCTTATTTTTTCTACAACTTACGATCGTAATTTAAAGTAGCAGTTTTACTTGGACGATGCTCCATCTCATTTTCTTTCAAACGGTATTAATATGTCATATATGATAAAAATGGATTTAGCAGGTTTACACTCTAAGGTGACGATATGTCAAATGGATCCATCACATAGGGTAGCCAAGTCGCCCGGATTGCTATTCTTGCACTCGGGTTCGATTCTCGAGCGGGGTTGAATTACAACCATTCCGACATGTAATAAAAATTTCCATAACACAGAACTCGGATTTATTTGATCCCACTCTCTCACGATTTCTTTAAAAATTTAAACTCTTCTTCTCTCGACAATTTTAACTTTTATATTACTAAACTCCTTTGCTCATTCAACCCATCATTCTGAAATTTTGCAATATAATTTTTTCCCTGAGTTTTGAATATAATTTAAAGAAATCGTTTCATTAAAAACGAAAACAACCTTTTTGGCATTATTTTTCTGTGAATTATCGTGAACTGATTTTTCATTAAAAATTATTTTATTATTTACAATATAATTTTATTTATTTATGTATTTTAATTATTATATTTTGGAACAAATCACACCCTTTTTCCATTAGAAGTTTCTATCAGTGTCGTATAGCTCCTACAATTTAATTTTTCTGATAAAATTTCATTGTGGCTTATGATGACAGATTTAAAAACTTGAGTCTTTTTTTAATTTGAAATCGATTACTGAATTGGTATAACATAAAATTAGACGAGTTCAAAATCTTAACTTTTATTTCTTTTTGCACCTCACAAATACTTAAAGTATGTCTATGAGTGTATGTTATATGTGTGGATGTACATATCCACCTTTCCTGGTAGTCCACCAAACCAGAGCTTCCCAAACTGTGTGTCCCGGCCTTTTCATAAGTGCGCCGCGAAGCTTCATAATCAGGGCCAACTAGAGAGGAGGTGGGCAAAGGGGTCAAATGCCCCGGGGCCTGGACTTTTGGGTGGCCCGGGCGAGAGGTTGATTTTTTTTTCTTACACTACACTAAACTATTGGTTATCTGCGAGGTCCA
>JALMQS010000085.1:6524582-6537274 GCA_024734495.1 Forficula auricularia | reverse complement strand
GGGGGGTCAAAAAATGAAAATCCAGGTCCTTTTACCAAACTCAACCAAATTTTGTATACATAATCAGTGGCTTGTTTTTTCTACAACTTACGATCGTAATTTAAAGTAGCAGTTTTACTTGGACGATGCTCCATCTCATTTTCTTTCAAACGGTATTAATATGTCATATATGATAAAAATGGATTTAGCAGGTTTACACTCTAAGGTGACGATATGTCAAATGGATCCATCACATAGGGTAGCCAAGTGGCCCGGATTGCTATTCTGGCACTCGGGTTCGATTCTCGAGCGGGGTTGAATTACAACCATTCCGACATGTAATAAAAATTTCCATAACACAGAACTCGGATTTATTTGATCCCACTCTCTCACGATTTCTTTAAAAATTTAAACTCTTCTTCTCTCGACAATTTTAACTTTTATATTACTAAACTCCTTTGCTCATTCAACCCATCATTCTGAAATTTTGCAATATAATTTTTTTCCCTGAGTTTTGAATATAATTTAAAGAAATCGTTTCATTAAAAACGAAAACAACCTTTTTGGCATTATTTTACTGTGAATTATCGTGAACTGCTTTTTCATTAAAAATTATTTTAATATTTACAATATAATTTTATTTATTTATGTATTTTAATTATTATATTTTGGAACAAATCACACCCTTTTTCCATTAGAAGTTTCTATCAGTGTCGTATAGCTCCTACAATTTAATTTTTCTGATAAAATTTCATTGTGGCTTATGATGACAGATTTAAAAACTTGAGTCTTTTTTTAATTTGAAATCGATTACTGAATTGGTATAACATAAAATTAGACGAGTTCAAAATCTTAACTTTTATTTCTTTTTGCACATCACAAATACTTAAAGTATGTCTATGAGTCTATGTTATATGTGTGGATGTACATATCCACCTTTCCTGGTAGTCCACCAAACCAGAGCTTCCCAAACTGTGTGTCGCGGCCTTTTCATAAGTGCGCCGCGAAGCTTCATAATCAGGGCCAACTAGAGAGGAGGTGGGCAAAGGGGTCAAATGCCCCGGGGCCTGGACTTTTGGGTGGCCCGGGCGAGAGGTTGATTTTTTTTTCTTACACTACACTAAACTATTGGTTATCTGCGAGGTCCATAGAAAAAATAAGATAAAATGGACTATTGACCTATCTACAAATAAAAATATTTTTAGCTTGTAATGAAAAAATACTGATAACATTTTATTCTCACCTGATAGCAAAATAAGTTTCGTCCTGGATATGAACAGTTTTTTAAATTTCAATTACATTACTGTAGTTTATTTTAAAGTTATCCAATATAAACATACAAACATTTATCCTTTATTCCAACATATAGAGCATTGTACATTAGAAGGACCCATACTCATGTTTGCCCAGAATTTCTCTGGACGTCGCTGGGTAAAATATTTAATTTTTTATTTTCGTGAAAAAATTCTAATTCGATGTTTCTTTCAATCTTTCAGATACTTTGAATTCAAAAAAATGAGTATATATATATATATATATATATATGTGTGTGTGTGTGTGTGTGTGTGTGTGTGACTAATTTAATTATTTGCATTGAATCGCTTTGAAAGCTTATATTTTACTTTTTTTTACTAAAAAAGTATTTCATTTACGTGTTTAACCTACATACTAGTATAACGATAGATTGATATTGATTTTAACTCTATATATAATAGACTTTGCATGTAATTTTATTATTAGTATTAAAATAGTTAGCTTGTGTTAAAGAAAAGTAAACACTATTGATAAAACTCTTACTATACTTGATTAATAGATAATTCTCAGAGCTTGTTTGTCTCCAATGGATATGGACTTGAATCGACATGTATCCGGGATTATTATAGAAACGCCCATGCTTATATTTCGCACCCTTTTCTTTCTATACTAGGGTGAGACATTCTACCCCAATTGCATTTCAGAGAATTTATTATTTTTAAAATTTTTATCTTTAATTATTTTTATAATATTTTCAATGAAAAAAGGGAATTATTTTTTTGAAATTTCGGTAGATTCTTTTCATTTGCTTTTAAGGAAAGAAAAAAATTATCGAATACATTTTTTTCATTAAATAATTATATACAATGAATTTATTTTATTAGTTAGATTTTTTAATGAATTTATTTTATAAGGTATATTTTTTAATCAAATAAATAAGGATTAACAGATATTTATTATGAGGTCTTCATTTTAGAAAATCAATTCATACGAAATTTGTTTTTAATAAAATTAATAATTTATTTTTTCTAATAAAATTTCCTTGGTAGGATTGCAAGCTATAGTCTGCTGGGCGTGTTTAATTTGATAATAAAATTTCAAATTTTAGTAAAAAAATTCGAATTCAATTATTTATTTTTTTTCCAATTTTTCAGGTACCTTAAATCTATATATATATGATCAAATGAAATACATTTTTTTGAGGATTTGGCTAAAATGTTATAAAGCTTAGTATATTTTTTTTTCTATTCATATTTAATTCCAGTACTAGTTTTTGGAAATTTCTCTAATATGGATGCAACAATTTTCATAAAAATATTTTGTATAAATACAAGACTACAATTGGCATTCCTATAATAAATGCCGCAAAAATTATTTTTTCTGAGATATTAATTTTATTATTAAAGAAATTTTTTATGTTTAGGATTACCAAATTAAGACGATAGATAAATGCATTTGGTAATGAAAATTTGTTCTTTATGGGGATCGCATGTTTTGATTTCATTTCATGGAGATTCCAATTTACTTCCCCAACTCGTTTATTCCTATGACTTCTAGTGTACTGGAACTCTTTTCCCGCATACGGCTTTCCAGCGACGTATAACTTTTAGTCTTTAAAGCCCCGTATCCATGGATACCTTGAATTCCAACCCAATTCCTGAAATTTATTTTTAATCTCCTTTTCACTCCAGACTTAAGGGGTTTGACCTTTTTGGTACAACACATCATCCATCAATATCATAAATAAGCCGGCCAAGTGCGAGTCGGACCACATACCGTACCTTATTACTCCCAAAATACTTGAAATATCAAATTCTTTCTTATTTGCAGTTTATAAGAAGAAAATAAGTGAGTTTGTGGAATTTTGACATAATTTTAAATTAAGCTTTTTCTATACGCCAACGGGTACAAAATCTTTCTCGTTTTAGAACTCCCTCATACCGTCATTTTAAACCGAAATAAATTTAAAAAAATTAAACCTAATTCTACTTAAAGAGATGTTTAAATGGATATAACTCATATGATATGATAAAAAAAAAAAATATATAAAATTAGAAAATTTCAAAATAATATTTGATTAAATATTTTAATACGATTTTTTATTTGCAGAAAAATGAATCGAGCAGTGGCGGATGGTGAAATTTCAACAAGGGGATGCTGTCAAAAAAATATATATTTCATTCATTTTAGCGGAATAATGTTTTTATTTTTGAAATTTAGAAATTATCTCTATTCCAGTGGCGTGCGGCCCATGGATGCTGTGGATGGTGCACATCCCTAAAATTTCAAAACGTCAAGAGTATTTTCATGCCGTGTTATAAAATGTTAAATTTGAAAAATAATGAAAAATTCTGCGTTTATCAATGAATTTTAAAAAAAGGAAAAAAAATATAATAACTCCACATATATAATGTTATTTTATTTTTCGCTCCTTTTTTTAAAAAATTCATTGATAAACGCAGAACTTTTCATTATTTTTCAAATTTAACATTAGATTTTTTTTATAACACGATATGAAAATATTCTTGACGTTTTGAACACAGCATCACAGCATTCATGGGCCGCACGCCACTGGAATAGAGATAATTTCTAAATTTCAAGTTTTCAAATTATTTAGTCAACAAGGTTCAGAAAGACATTGTATCGACACTAATAGTAATTAAAGCGATTTGAACCGCGAAAGTAAAATAATATAATCAATAATTTCTTCTGATAATTCTACATTTAGAAAATTATTGTATTATTTTTTTAAAAGGAAAAAATGAATTGAACACCCGACAGGATTGGAACTTGTGTCTCTCTCCTATAGGCGAAGAGCGCCTTTTACCAACTAGGCCACGGGTGATCCCTGATCCTACCAGGTAAGCTCTTTAGATCGAATGTCATTTTTCCTTTTCTTCTTCTTCGAGTGCCATACCCGAAACGGGTGTCGGCGCCTCTCCACATATACCTGTGCTGAGTGTGTTTAGTTGTTTTTACACAGATATACGGGACCTACTTTTTAACGCCGGGTCCGAACGGCTAATTTGGAGAGGTCACTTTGCGATTATACTCTTGGTAGGTTGCCATTACTTTCCAAGAGGAGGCGGCTGCAAATATCTATCTGCCGAGACTCGGTCTCGATCCAGCGATCTCCGAGTCAGCGACCCAACACTCTATCCACTGACCCACAGTCGCCTCCTTTTTCCTTTTACTAATAGTAATTATTATTTTAAACCACCAAAAAAACAAAAACATAAATTCAATAAAATGAATGGAAATTTTTAGGGGTTATTTTTCTAGTATTTCTCTTTTGGCTCATTCTGTTTTGCAGTCTTGGTCACCTGGCCAGGTGAGATATGTGCGTTCGTTTTCTTTGCCAGGGACTTGTTTCATTTTCAAGGTGAATCGGCGGCGGCTGGCAATGTCATCACCGGCCTCTTCGTTTCAAGATTTATCGCCGAGGATCATTGAGATTAACCTGAAACAAGTGACTTTCTTCATTTGCTCTCGCGGTAACACATCCCAACCCGATCCATCTTTGTTTATTTATTTTGTGAATATAATATTATTATATACATAGCTATAGATAGATATATACCTATGTGATTTTTTTTCTCCACTGGCTCTACCGGTTCTACCAATTAAATTGATGTATTAAATTGATGCCGGAAAATGTGATAATAAAGGTTTGTCGGGTGGGGGCCCGCGGGCGGAGCCCCGCCGCCGCTGGTTCCTCGTTAGCGCGCGGGGCCCGGGCCCCTCGTTTGTCCATCACGGGGCCAACAGCCTCGGCCCCTCCGTGTCCTTGCACACACACACACACGCACACACACTTCCAAGTGAACCATCTTAAAAAACTACACGTTTAGGCAAAAATTAACATGATCAGAAATCATCTCGTTAATTATGAACTTGTGATGAAGTGAAAAAAAAATGGAAAAAACATCTCGACGTTTCATCACAAAGCGAATTCCTCTCTCAGTGAACCTATTTAATTAACTAACTCTGGTGCCCTTTAGCTACATTTTACTTTTCATTCGAGTACCTATATCTTTCGTTTAATTTCTAAATCTATTTTATACTATATATTTAACATTCTCTATATTGTGAGTTTATCTTGCCTTCTTTTTAACCTCAAGATATTTTTTTCTTTTAAATATTATTTCAGAAAATATTATGTTTATGCAGATCATATCTGCTTCCAATAGAAATCTTAAATAAAGAAAAATAGTACAGGAATCTTTTGATTAGTTGAAAAATCTTCGCATACACCGCATATATCAAAACCGAACTAATCAAACTAAAAACCAATAGGAATACATAGTTACATAAATATAATGAATCCTGGAAAATATCAAAATCATAAACTTGTATTTTTATCTCTCTCAAAATGTATCTCTATTACATTAAATGAACTTTAAATCATTGGTGAATCTGTGCAATAAATATATGTAGTTATTTAAAAATGCATACTAAGAATTGAAATTTATTTATTTTTAATATTAACAGAATTAAAAAGTAAATAAATAAATTTATTGTAGTGCTCTGATCACGTAGACTGTAATCCCCGAGATTCAGTCAAATTTGATATCGCTTAGGAATATGGTATATTATTAAGGGATTGTCTCAAATTTTTTTGTGAAGTAGTTCATCACTACCGCATATATCCAACACGCACTTATTAAGGGATTAATGTATAATATATCAGGCAGTATCTACTGCCGAGGCATTACCTAAATGTAATCTCAATTAACAGATAACTGGTACATTAAAGTATTTACCCAAAATTGCAAGAATCTTGATTATTTGATTAACAGTTTTAATATGTTAATCAATAAAGAGAATATTTAAGATCCACAAAATCAAATTTTTCTTTATTAATATGAGGAATTAAAAATATAATTAAATTTTTTAGGAAATCACAAGAGAGTGTCATGTACTAAATTCGTAGCTATATTATTTGTTTATGTTCAATAAATATTTATCATTATCCTATGTGTGATTTAAATAAAAATTTTATTTTATTTATTATTATTTGAAAAATAAAAATAATTGAAATTAATTTTGAAAAGAGGTTCGACATATTTTTCCACTGGATTAAATAATAGAAATGTCGAAAGCCGATTTTAGAAAAATCAAAAAATAAATAAATAGTTAAATGAAAAAAGAGAAGGATTTAAGGAGCTGATTGGTATCAACTTGCCGATTAAGGCTTTATTAATATTAAATCTTGAAAATCCGATCCGATACTTCTTCTTCTTCTGATTAGTTTGTTTTTTTTGATTATTTTTTTTTTTTTCTAAATCTTTCGAAATGGTTGATTATCATGAATATTAAATCAGCATATTTTTAATATTCATATCTATATATTTTATTATGAAAAAAATGAAGTGTGTGGCGATAGAAGGATTAATTTTTCACTTTATGGTGAAAACGTATAAATCATACAGATTCGATTATTATTATTTTCTTTTTTTACAAAAGTGTTGAAAACAGCAAAGTAAAGTTTATATGGTATTATTATATATATATAAAACACATTATTTGAGCAATGATCATTTAAATTGACTATTTTCAATAAAATGAGAATAAATTAATAATTAAAGATAGAATCTTTATTTGGATTTTCTTACTTTTATGGAATATTTTTTATCTATTTCTAAATATTAAATACCTAGGTATATTTGACTTAGGAATACTTAAAATGAAAAAAAAAAAATACTTTATAGAAAAATTTACATTTAATGATCATGTCGTCAATTCGGTAAATTTATTCTCGTCATTATCAGGACATATGCAATTAGTCGCGTGTTTGATGTATTAATTATCATATACAATATACATTATTATTGATCAACTTTAACCCTGTGGTCTTTGCAATTCTATTGCAAATGTGGCTGTAATTTTCGAATCCACGTTCATACCTTAAGTAGTTTTCTAATCACTTCTTAAGAGTCTCTGAAAAATCTTCCAAATAACCAGTCAAAGACATCAATTTCCCTAATTATTAAACAAAAAATAATAAGTTTATTTATTTTATCTGTTTGTAAATTTAAAATATTTTTTGACTAAAAGCAACTAAATCAGAAAAACTTGTCACAAGACTATAAGATAAGAACTTTAATTGAAGCTAGTTTGTGAATTTTTTAACTTCCTATTTGATTTAAATGAAAATTTCTTTAAAACTAGCATAGTATAATTTTGGCTCTCTAGGCTACACATAGAAAATTTCTTCAAATATATCTAAAACAAAGCTGGAAGTAATAAGCACATCATCCCTGAGGGTTTCTAGACCATACATTTACGATATTTAAATAAAAATAAATAGCATTAAATCAATATTGCATAATAAAATGCAGGCTTTTAAGTTTCTTCTTACAAAATTTTACAAAGTTTTCTTATATTGATGACATTCATACCGTCTTTTTTGTTTCTTGTCTTGTATTTCGTCATTTTACCCATACATTTTCGAGATGAACACCCTTTTATTTCGTATACCTAAAAATGGAGAACTTTAATTAAAATATTGCTTATGTATAGGATTTGAAAGGAATGATAAAATAAATTACTCCCTTTTTAGCTAGCCCTTATTGCTTAAGAAGAAAGAAATATTAAAGAAGACATACGGGATTTAAAACCATCAATCATCCCTTCCTGACTTCATGGTCAAATCATAGACAAATTGACAGAAAATATTCCTGTTATTTAGAAAATCCAATCACTTCCAATTTGATTAAATTGTTGAAAATTCATAAAGCTCTACTACCCATATTTTTTCCTAAAATGGAATATTCACTATTTACCTATAATGTTTCTTTTTTACTCTCTATATTAAACAAACCCAAAAATAAATATACTATATCAAACGGAGACTTCAATGCAGCCGTCTCCTTTCATTCCATATTCTGGATAAATACTTCTTCACTTCTTGAAAGCATACAATACTTCATTTTATTTCTTAATTTCTAGAAGATGGTAACTCTTGAATCCAATTCTCTTTCATCTAATTTCATCTTATAATATATCAAGCCAATTTTGCCAAAAAATCTCTTTGTCACTGTCATTTTTATTTTTAAAACACAGAGCGTTTTTTTTTTAATTATTATTAAAGTTTCTCGTTAGGAATATTTCGACAAACATTTTTTTTATTTTATTAATTATAAATTTTAAAATGGATTTCTAAAGTAGAGAGCTTAGAGAGCTATTTGTTGAGTTAAGAATCCATCACTATTGATTTGATATATTTTAAATAATATTTCTTTAAAAAGATTTAGGTATGAGAAGCTTAACCTCGTGGGAAATAATTAAATCTTTGCGGTTAAATTCAAACAAAAAAATCTCAACATTTTCCAAATTAATCTGAATCTATTTGTTACTAAAGAGTGCGGGACAGACAGACAAAGGAAAATTACTAATATCATCCTAATAATGGCTATGATCCGTGTATATAATTCGGATCTATTTATGCCACATTAAAACCAGTTCAGCTAAGTTGAAGTTCGCTAATAAATATATTTATTCGAAAAGTTGTTTGCCAGTTGAAGCTTATCGCAGTAAGAATCAGAAGCCTGGAATAATTTTCCTTATTAATTTGATTAGCATGATAATTGTGGCAGTAGACGATTATTCCTTTGAAGTTTCGAGATCCCCTGCGTCCCCTCATCTTCTCAGCCCCCCTTGGGATATCATCTCGTTTCGTTTTAATAGTCCCCCTTTTTTATATTTGCTTATCTCGCTTGGATTTTATTTTGTTTTTAGCGCAAATAATGAAGCTAATAATTATCATTTTTATTGCCAGTCAAATAAAATCGAATCTTCCTCGTATATCAATATTATTTATATATTGATTTTATTAACTTAACGTAAACGAGGTTAACATTCGCGAAACAAAGTGGGATGATGGAAAATAAAAGTGTATTACTCTTCTAGAAGCTGTCTGTCCATTTGGAACTGAGTATAATAATAAATATAAAATAGCACAACATTTCATATTATCTTCAATCATTAAACCTGTCCACAATAATAGAATATATTCATTGCATTGCCTGACCCCATTTGGACAGAAATATTAAATTGAAATGCGTTTTATTTCTGGGGATTACTGCGAAATTTTGTCTGAACTATTTTAGCAAAGTGTTTTTAACAACGCTAGTTAAATGTTAAATAAAACAATCCCTTCAAATGGAATCATGAAAAAAGAAAAAAAACTGGCGTAACAGGTGCACACGTCTTTAATTTCATTTACCGTTTATTACTTAAATAACAATCCAACTTTGAATTTAAATAATTACAAGAAAAGAAAATCAAAGAGAGGGTCCGCTGATTGATCTGAGATTTTGTCGAGAATTTCATTTACATATCAGAATAGTTGATGTACTCTCGGGAATTGTACCCAAAAGCCTTTTAGCCTGGATAGCTTTTTAGCACTTGGGCTCGATCAACAAATAAATTCCTAGTTTAATTAGAAGGAAAATACAAATTTAGTGAAAATATATTACAATTTTCTAAGTAATTTTTTTTAATCGATCGATTGTTATTAATAAAATAAACAACAAAAAAGTAAAAAAAATCCTTTACCTAGGAATTGAATTAACAACTTTCAGGTTTTTCAATCGTTTCAAACAAGCTTATATATCTTAATGATTTCTTAAATTTTGATTATTTATAATTATAGCGAAGAAAATCGTAATCTGTGACAAATAAATAAACAAAGTCGTTTAAAATTACGAAGAACCTTCAAACCCGAATTAAAGGGTTAATTTAAAATTTAAGGTTAAAATGGTTCTATTGGAATAAGATATTTATTTCATCAGCTGCTTATAGACTTCAGGATTAGAATTCGAAATGGCATTTAGGCTGTAAAGAATAGATATCTATCATTTAAGTCGTTTATGTCAATTTTTTTTTAATTTTCAATATTGAAGGAGACAATAAAAGAGTGTGTCTTCTGTTGGAAAAATAAATTTTTAATTTATTTATAACGAGATTTATAGAAATTCTGCTACTCTCGGCAAAAATAAATTTTCAATTTAACTTTCAATATTACTTAGAGAAAGTGGTGTAAGTTTTAGGTGAAACATGATATTAATTAATAAAGTAAAGGGTGTGTAGTTTCACAAAGAATGAAATATATTGAGTTTGTATAAACCTCTTTGAGTTTTATCTCATTCACTGTGAAACTACACACCCTTTACTTTATTAATTAACTTTAAATATGTTTATATATTGGGAAAATTCATCCATGGTGAAATTAGAAATACTACATTTAAAAATTTTCTAATTTTACCAAGAATGGTCAATTTTCAAGAACATCAACCTGAATACTAAAGCTCAACATTTAGATCCGAAATATTGGATATACTCGAATTCTTTTTTTCTTAGTGTCTTTAGAAATGTCTAAAAAAAAAATTTAAACTACTATTTTTTCTCTTTTTATCTGAATTTTGGTAACTCGAGAACAAGAAGTTCTAGAAAGTTTGTTCTGATCCTAAAATGTTTTTATTTACAAAACAAATAACTGAAATTTTGAGATTGAAGAACTTCCTGTTCACAATTGCAGCAAATTTGAAAATAATCGAGTAGATAATTGGGAAACTAACAACATAAAATTAACTTTTCATTTAAATGATGTTATTATTTAAAATTTGTCAATGTTAAAGTGTATTAGGGGCCTTACATAAATTATTTCACACAGTACAAGGGGTGGGGGCATCTCATATTTGCGACAAAATGTAACAGAGGGTCGGAAGATCTTAAAAATTGGGATGTCACAAAAGTCAATTTTAAAATTTTTAAAAATTATACCATACTTAAAATAAATTAAATCTAAATGGAAAACTAACAACATAAAATTTAACTTTTAATTTATGTTTTTATTTTAAAATTGTCAATGTTAAAGTGTACATATTAGGGACCGTGCATAGATTACGTCACTCAGTAAGGGGCGGGATCTCAGATTTATGACAAAATGTGACAGGGGGCCCGGGGATCTTAAAAATTGGGATGTCACAAAAGTAATTTAAAAATTTTTTAAAAATTAAATCATACTTAAAATATTTTAAATCCCTTTAGTTGAGTTTAATTTATAATATTAAAAAAAATTCTACAATTATTAAATTATAGGGTATAAAAGTGATAGCGTGACGTCACAATACAGGGGGGTCTAAAAATCTTGAAATTCATGTGACGTAATTTATAGACGGCCCCTTAACTAAAATTTATATTTTCCTATTTTCCATTTTTAATTGGTTCATCTGGCACTGCCCTGTTGATTATCATTCGGTAACAAGACTTTTAATTTAATTTTAAATCTGTTTCTCTCTCGACTCCCTCGTACCTCCAGGCGTATAGGTTCATATTTATGTATGATTTCTGAGTAATCCATGAATATGAAGATAATAGGAGGAGGGGATAAAATCACTTTCTCTCTTTTTCAAAAAGAATAAGAAAAAAATGGAAATTTGTTATTTCACATTATTATAGAGTGATAGTCAAATAGTATAGGATTAGGCTTTAAAATTTGGCTTTGGCATCCACGTCGTGGCCCCTCGCGCACTCTAAACAACATATCATCCTACAATTACTTCGCATGAGAGATTCTCTGAATTCAAATACTTTAGAAATATGTGCTCAAATTATATTTATATAATACTATCAAGGAACATCAACTGTTAAGTTTAAAAATCTTCCGTCGTAAATATATGAAATAAACTCAGCGAATGGATACTATTTTCTAGACATAGTCTGCTATTAAAGAAATCATAGTTCATATTTAATATTGGTACCTATGTGTAGGCCTACAATAAATATAAATATCTGACTGATTTTGTCTAAGCTGGCGTGGTTAACCAATAGATAATAGAACATACCATGATAAGTGTTGAAAAATTGAGTTGCAAATTCCAATATTCCCAAAAGTAATAAACCTGTCGAAATAACTTTCGAATTTAATTGTTTTAAGCTTGAATTTCACTTCTTACGAATTATTTTAGAAGTGAGCAAACCATCCTCGCTCTTTGTGCCTTTTTGAGATTTTTAAAGTAATACTATTTTTGTTGTGTTTGATAGGGGATTGAATTAAGATTGTGGAATTTATCAATTGAAAAAGTAGCTTTGAGAAATTATAAAAAACATAGATATTTTTATAAGATTTATTTGAGAATTTAAATTTTTTTTTAAGAATAATAACCATTTCAAAAGAATATATCCTCAAAAAAAAATCTTTAATAATAAATATTGTTGTAAGTGCTACTTAAATTTTTGAATATTATGCTTCTTAATATTATACACATTTGTAAAGAAGGGTTGAAAACTTTGGCCTTAAAAACATATTTTAACAGATAATTGTAATTTTTATTTATGGATAGGTATATTTAAGGAATAGGATTGTTTTTGAGATTCACATCTAGTTGTAACAAGTTACATAACTATTGTTCAAAATTGCCACAATTTCTTACATGGTCAAATTAGTCACTATA
>JALMQS010000085.1:6506707-6524572 GCA_024734495.1 Forficula auricularia | reverse complement strand
GGGGTCTTACAAACCTCAAAACCAAAAGGAGCGATACTTTTCAATCAATAACTATTGTTAAAAAAAATTGCGAAAAATGTGTAGTAATTCTTGCTCTTGCCCTTCTCTCTTGTGTTTGTAAACAATAGAAATTCTTCAAGTCTAATTTAGAACTGTAGAAAATTCATTAGCCGTCATTTTATTAGGGAATTTAGTATTTTAATACTGTAGTTAACTTTATTTTTATTTCTAAGATAAATTATCTTTCCTCCCCCCTCTCCCCTCTCTCTGTTCATCTTTTGTTTAATGTTGAAAGTGAAGGAATGAAAATTCCTATGCTAGTAATCACAGTGGAATCTTGAATTTTTTCTAGTAATTAAATCTATCATAAATCCCAATCTTTTCGATGTTAGTATAACAAAAAAGTGGATTTTCAACTAAAAAAATGAAGAAAACAACAAAATAAAAGTATTTAATTAAGTCGGAAATTAATTTGATTACAAAAAAGTTTACTAAATTAATATAATAAATAAATAAAAAAATTCTGATAAGTAATCGGATCTTCTTTTAAATAGTTAAACTTGACTATTTATTGTTTCCATTAATGTGTATTTATTTTTAATGCTTATTTTAACATTTTTATTTTTGTCATGATTTAAATTTAATAAATGGGCAATTATTCTCAAATTTATTTTTTACTAAAAATTGTTCTAATCAAAAAGTATCTAACAATATACTATGATTTCATATTTTTTTACTATTAAAAAATTAAATTATTCAATCATCTGAGCCAACTACTGGACATAAACGTTCTACTCTTACCATTAGTTTAGAGGTTTTGACCTTACACTTTACCCGCTGGCCAGCGTCTTGTTAGATTATAGCAGATTAAATTTTTGTTGTAAGCGAGATAAGAACTCGGCCTTCTGCTTTGAAGCCTCGAAACTTTTTTTGGCCCAACTGTCTCTTTATTAAATATTTTAATTGTTAACAAGTTTTTCATAAATTAAAGGGGAAAATAAAAAATATGGAAAAATAAATTTTTTGATTTATTTATTTTATTTTATATTTTATAAGGATTTATTAGGATTATTTTTCCAACAGAAGACACATTAACTCCCTTAATTTTTAAAAATTCTGCTACTCTCGGCAAAAAGAAACTTTAAATTTAAGTTTTTCATA
Organism: Forficula auricularia; assembly: GCA_024734495.1. Taxonomy (NCBI): domain Eukaryota; kingdom Metazoa; phylum Arthropoda; class Insecta; order Dermaptera; family Forficulidae; genus Forficula; species Forficula auricularia. The sequence continues at coordinate 6,523,411 of JALMQS010000085.1, read as the reverse complement.
AATTAATTTTTAATATAAAATTTACTCTGAAAACATCAATATCTAATGGTCAATCACAAAACGAAGTTTTATCTAAGTTTCAAATAAAATTAAGTGATCATTACTTTGATAGCCACTAACATGGTAAATACCCTGTTGTATACTACTTGTCATCAACGGGCAATTAAAATAGACATTTTTCCTCTAGTAATAAAGTATCCAAATTTTATGAGTTTTTACATAAACATTATTTATTACCAATATTGAATTTTTATTTTATCATACAAATTTCAATTTTTTAAAAATTGGGGGAAGAGAATAAAAAGTGTAGCAATATCTTAAAAACAATAAATCCCAAAGTAATTAAATTTCAAAAATGTCAACTCTAAATGGCAGAGCAATCATTTTATTTAAAATGAAGTAAATAGCTCTTTTAATTCAGAGGATTTTGGGTTTAGGTAATATTTGCCATCATCAAGAATGAACATGAGCACCCAGTCCAATTTTAGGTTAACTTATTTTTTACTTATTTTTGTTTTTTATCTAATTTCTGGATAAGACTTTAAGTTTGGATCATTTCCTAAATATGTATATATTCAAATTAAACCACAAAATAAATTTATTTGAGTGTTGATAGGCCTAAGGTACAAATCTAAATTTTAATCGGACCTATTTTAAAATCCTTAAATTAATAAACCGGTGTTTAATTTGAATTTTTTTTTTATAATTTATTTAAAATTTTAAAATTCTTAATATCTGCATACCTTTTACTTTATTCAACATGTTTTTTCTTATTGATTTAAATTATTATATAATCCCATATTTGAATTTAAAAACCTAAAAACATAAAATATATAAAAATTTGCATAGGTATTATTTATATATATATGATAAAATAAAAATCAAAAATTTTAATAAATAGTACACAAGAACAAGGATAATAAAACGAAATGCAAAAGAGCAATGCTAACTAGCAATCCCATTTGATCACATAGGACACAATTCGCTTCCACCGCGCCCTGCTTTAGACCAATTAATTATTAAATTATTATCTTGATTTGGTATTTATGTCGAGTGCATTTTTTTCGATCTAATTTATATATTTATTTATTTATTTATATTAGAGTAACTGGACAGGAAAAATACCGCAAAATCACATATGAATAAAGTTGATCTCAATTCTTAAGATCAAAGCATGCTAAGAAGTAATTAAAATGATCGAGAAAAGTAATATTATATATATTAATAAGATTTTAATTAATCTTGATATTTCAATTTGATCATATAAAATAAAATAATATTAATATAAATTATTAATTGTAGAAAAAATTAAGGACTTCTAAGCTCGATACGCCATCTGTAAAAATTTTAGGAAATTTTTAAGATAATTTTTCATACAAAAGGAACATCATTCATTTTATCTCATCTCATTTATCTCGGCATTAGCCCCCAAATTTATTGAAATAATTCTTCTGTTAAAATACATACGTAGCGATTAATGTGAAGTAAAATTAATCGTTATATGGAGAGTTTGGTGAAGGGCCTAAAGCTAGAAAGGCTGAAACTTGGCATAAGAGTGCACCTTATTAATACAATTTTTCTCAGCTTTTTACCTCTTTGACTTTTTTCGAATTCCACATTTTTCATCTGATAGTTCTGAAGCTAAATTTTGGCACCAGTATAAGCTTTCTAAGTATGCTTATGTAGAAATTTATATAAAATTAACATAACTTCCGATTTGACTTAATATATACCTAGTACTCGTATATATAACTAAAATAGAATAAATAAATTTATCAAAAATCAGTCTCTTTTAACGGTTTAACGGTTATATCCAGTCCATTTAAATATTTTTATTATTAGAGTGTGGAGGTTTTAATGTACTATAGTATCTTTTTCTTTATAATTTTACTACTTTAAACCCATTTAACCCTTTTTAAGTCTTTCTATCTCACTTTCAAAGTTGTCATATTGATTTATAGGTTCCATTATCATTAAAAATAGTTAACAGCCCCATTTTAATTTAAAAACAAATCCAGTGAAAATTGTTTATCCACGTGACCTATAGGAACTGAATTATTAAACGAAGAGTAACTATTAGATTTCATTTTTAATAAAATGTGGTATACAAGAAACCATCATAATTAATAATTTCTCAAGATTAAAGCGAATCCCATCCTAAGTAACCATCTAAGTCTAAAGCTAATAACCAACAAAAGAAGAAATTAAAAGTTTTTTCCAGATATTAGTGGATTTGTTTCAATTAGAAAGTACTTAAAAAGATAATTAAATTATGACTAACCGAATTTTTGAAATATTTTAAAGGGCTTAAGAAGAAGTGAAACTATAATTTCAAAAAATAGTACCATATATGTGTATGTGATGGTGTCAGGGGAAAGTGCCCTTATCTTCACCTGGTCAAAATCGAGCTAATGATATCTCCTAGAGAAACAACTGAACAAAACATTTTTTGTCCCGGCCAAAAATTCCAAAAATTGACTCAGTTATGAATTTTTGAATATTTAGAAGTAAAAAACTTATAGTTTTGAGTTAAAGCCCTTATAGCAGAAAAAAATAGGGCATTTCTTCCATTTTTACCCTCGCTATTATTCTATTCCAAATGAAAATTTGCTACTGAATTCAAATATGTAATCAAAAATTATACCCACATTTAACACCCTATTCTGAAAAAACTGGTATGTGGAGATAAGGGCCCTTTTCCCTGACACCATCACATATATACTTACCTATGTATGTTCCAAACAGATAACATAATTTTTGGTTTATTACTCATAAAATAAAATAAAAATTCAAAAGTTCCTTCCAAGAGATATTTATTAACTTCGAGTACTCTATTCTCTTAATATTTCTCTTCATTCTTCTGAGATTGACATTTAAAATTAACTCGGAGTTGATGCATCTTCTAGCATCCTTATCTAAAAAAAAGACCAGTTTAATTAGGTGAATATTATATTTAAGAAGTGCTAGAACATTAAAATCATTAATTTTTTTTTTTTTGTATTCTATGTCATTCGCAACCAAATGAAAATAAAACAAAAAATTAATCTTTCTTTCTAGAAAAAATTAAAAAAGTACTGGAATAAAGTACTAATGTTTGTGGGCCGATATATAAAAAAACCGAGGGGTGAACTGCAACCTAATTACGTGTACACCTACTTCCACTTCCACTTTCATTTCCAAATAGAAGACAATAGATGAAGGGACGTTATCTAATGAATTCCAAAGACGTGTACACCTAATTCCAACCGCGGTTCACCCCTCGCAAAAAACTAATCAGTGCTTCATATTGTTAAAGTAATGGTAGGTTTTCAATTTCATTTCAATCGGTTGAACCGTGTGGAAAAAATTGTCGATGAGAAAAAAGGAGGTAACATAATATGTACATTCCATCCACCTATTTATATGGACGATCTGAATGAAAAAATATCACTTTTTGGCTTCTGGGCAGTCACGTGCTAAAATGCAATCTAAATGAATTCTAAAATTTGTGACTTTGATTGAGGCCACCTTAGTCTTTACCTGAGTACCCTTTGAAGTCGCACTTGACTCGAAACCGATCCAGTACTTTAGCTGCTTCGCATTGGATAAAGTAAAAATTGAGAAATGGCTTGCGCTTTTTATTGCAAGGTAGTCGAACTCTTAACTGTTCTGTCAATTTAGTTGTCTAAATACCAGGGGTTCCCAGGATCGAGATTGACCATTAAATGATCTAACTGATACTGCTACTAGCAAACAGCTAGCGTGCCGCAACAGGTTTTAACATGATTGTGTCTGATGATGCTTCTTTCATCCTGCTCGCTAAACAAGCCTGCGCTTTGTCTGCAGCAATAGTCCGCAGTAGTCTCTGCAACAGCGAGCCATCAGGAAAATGCCAGGAGTAACAGGTTAACCTCAGGAAGGCGAGATGGGAAAAAAAATTCAAAATAATTTTTCTTATGAACCATAAAAATTTTAAGCTAAAAGAAATAAGGAACAAATTTATTTTTTTAAATGAAGACAATATGAATTCACCTACACGCGCCACTTATTTTAAAAGATTCATATTTTCAACCTCTTTTCAATTCACTCTTATTACGTTACTACATAATATATGAATATGAGCTATGATGAAATTTTGTAATCGAGCATTAAAAAGTTGTTGTTTTTTGTTTTGTATTTTCGAAATATCTCAAAAACGACTGAAACTATTTATTATTCGCCCTATTATTTCTTTTTCTAAAAAAACCTTAAAACGTGAAAAAAATGTTGTGGCCACAGTAATTTTGGCTCAGTGCATATAAAGTCGCCAATCATTATTTTTTTTGCACGTCAGCGCAAAAGGGACTTGGCGCGTCACCTCCTAGCGTTGACATAACTAATATCACCTGGGCCATTTGTCAAAAATTTTGGTGCCCCTTCACCCTCACACTCATATAATTTTGAAATATTAAAAATGTATTTAAATTTTTTTTGATTTTTTTTAATACAATTGACTATTATTTATCTTTTTTGTTGTTGAATTTCCTCATAGATTAAAATTAGTACAACCGTACCCATCATAAGTCTATTTATATAGAGATGTACCATAAAAATATAATTTTGTTTAAATATCTCCAAAAAATATCTTTTTACACCCTTCAACAAGGGGGAAAATTTCACAAAGGTTCGGTTCACCCCTTATAAGTTATTTTTCTAATTAAGCAGAAAAATAAAATTTAATTTCTATAGTGTGGTCCCTCCCCAAAATCCTATAAACTGGGATGTAGGGTATTGTCCCCTAGATAATTTGTAGCATTGTCAAGATATCTAAAAATCATTTCTAATCGATAAAGGAAACAATTTTTACGAAATATTTCATTAAAACGTCTAATGGTATTGTTTTTATAAAACAAATGAATTTTCTTATTTTTTAAAAATATAGATTTACAAATACATAGCTACTCTTCCAAACTTGCTGGGAAAGTATGTTATGAAAATTGTTTTTTTACAAACATTATATTACCCAGCAGTTTTCATTGTTAAATTCTGACGGAAGTCAAAACGTTATTATTCTTTTTTCTTTGCTTTGCAACGGTCAGACTCTATCATATTATTAAACAAAATTCAAATAAATCTTCTTTTGACCTTTTTTTTAATGGAATGTTATATTTTGTCATGGTCTGATTTTTGAATACAATTGACTATTTTTTCTTTTTTGTTGTTCAATTTCCTCATAGATTAAAATTAGTACAATCTTATCCATCATATGTAATGTATTGGTATTGTTTTTCCTTATATTATTCATTAATGGTTTTCATGTTCTAGTAATTTAATAATAACTGTGCAAATCAACCTGATACTTTCTTTCCCTATATATGGTTTCGATATTGAATTCATTTCGAAAAATCTCTTTAATGTATATTGAATAAATGAATAAATTTATAAATAATATATTCTGATTTTATTATAAAATATTATTTATTACACTGTTGAATAAGTAATATTTCAATTAGAATATCAAGAATGTGATTTATGTGTAAATTACTATCTAGTATTGGTGTTTTTTTACACACTCCTCCTTCATGGATTGAATACTTTTATTAAAGTGTAATTAAATATGGTGTAATGGTTTTGTAATAATTTATTACAAGAATTCGTAATATATTGATTAAAGTCTTAATGTGAAATGTATTTGTTGTCAAAGTAGTGAAAGTACTTAGTTGAAACAGTAGTTTGATTGGTTTAGATTTGAAGTGATACTTATTTTTAAATATAAATAAGTCCATAAGGAAATATTTTAGAAATAATATACTTAAATCGTGTAAAACGAAGCTTTTAATATTTCAATTTAGTTTAAAGGTACAGCGGGAATTAGATAAACAGAGTAAAAAGTGTGTTTGTTTTCTAAGGTGTGAGTTATACGAGCAAAAATTGCCCATTAAAGTCTCCCAAACGATAATGTCCCAAATAACTGATAAAAAATGCTATTTTTAAAAAAAAAATTATTCCTACTGGATTGGGAGAGGAAAAATAATATGGAATTGAAATAATTATCGGAAAAGAGTTTTTTTATTTAATTAGTTTTTTCCTCTTATTAAAAACAAGGACTAAAAAGATGATAAAGGACACTCGATGGTGGAGAAGTAATCTCCGAAGTCGAAGCTCAAATACAATGTATACATTAATTCATGTAAAATAATTGGTTCAATAAAAAAAAAAAAAAAAAAAAAATTATTCCTACTGATGAGGAGGATGGAAAAATATGGAATTTGAATAATTATCGGAAAATTAGTTTTTTCCTCTTATTAAAAACAAGGACTAAAAAGATGATAAAGGACACTCGATGGTGGAGAAGTAATCTCCGAAGTAGAAGCTCAAATACAATGTATACATTAATTCATGTAAAATAATTGGTTTATTAAAATTAAAAAAAAAAATATTCTCACTACTATCAATGAAAGTCTCTTCGAATTCGATGCGATCTAGAAAATCTAACGCCGACTATATTGTGGTTTGATTTAAAAAAAAAAAAAAAATAAAAATAAAAACAACTGATTGAGCTGAAATTTTGCACATACTTTTGGTGGTGGACTAAGTTATGTATTTTTTTATAATTTTCTTGTAATCTTGACCATAAGGCCGGTCGTCCACTGGAGGCGACAACGCGCTACGGAGATACACCACGACAATGGTCATGAATACTCTATTTACTAAATACTACTAATAATATTACTCTACTCCATTTAATAATTGTCGCGTATCATCTCCGTAGCGCATTGTCGCTTCCAGTGGACGACTGGAGTAATATATTTTGCGCCATGTGCCTATACAACCATTTGTATTCTTAAGCACAGAAGAGAAATAATCTACAGGCGCAATATAGAAAAGCCAAAAAAACACAATATAGAATGCGGCGTTCAATTTTCCTAGAGCCGAATTCGAGTTCGCACAGAATTAAAGTACTTTTCCTTGTCCCCTGAATCTAATAATAAGTAATTTTTTATCTCATTAAAAACACTAACTTTTTTTCTCTTTATCAAGTGTTACATTGTTCTTTGATGTCAATAAATTTTATAAAAATAAATTGAATGTCTGTGAACAAAGCTATTAAAGTTTGATTGAAAAGATTTAAAATCCCAGAGGTTCTCGGTTCGATTCGTGAATATAGCATTTTTTAAATAAGTCCCTTGCACAAATCACACTAAACTTTTTTCTGTATCCTATTCAATTTACAGCGAGTGTATTTAGTGTTTATTATTATTCACTTAGAGCTTTTCTGAAGTTGATCTAATCCAAAATCTCTTGTTCATCTTCTAGATTTCGTTTTCTTGTTCTTCCGGTTTCTTGTCAGAATGTCACACGTTGTCAGCCACCCTGCTGTATCGTTTCTGATTTTTTTTTGTCACGAGTAGATTTTCTGCTCCTAGTTTTGTCCATTAAGGAACCAAGAATTTTTCTTTCATCTAATTCATATTTCGTTTTCAATTAATTATAATATAATTTAAGAACTTATTTGCAACGAAATTTTCTCTGGAGAGAGACGGACTGGTAGAACTTTTAATTGAAAGTAATGGAAGGCAGCCCAGGGGTAGTGAGGAAAGAAAAAATTAACACATATCCAAATAAGGTGTAATTTATTGGAATCCTTCCTCCTTTCCTTCGGAGGATTCTTCCCTCCTTCTTCAGGGTTTCAAGGGGTCAATGAAGGAAACAAATAAAATGCTTCCTTCATTGACCCCTTGAAACCCTGAAGAAGGAGGGAAGAATCCTTCGAAACCTCGGTTTGAAAGGAAAGGAGGAAGGATTCCAATAAATTACACCTTATTGGATATGTGTTAATTTTTTTCTTTCATCACTACCTACCCCTGGGCTGCCTTCTATTACTTTCCATTATAATTTAAGAATATTTCCTATTAGAAAAGATATGCACACCATTTTAATTCCTGAAAATAATTTTCGTGATTCTGAAGGAATAAAACATTCAAGCTGACCATGAAAGCTTCAACTCGCAAATTTAATCGCTTTGTTAATGAATGACAAGTGAGAGACAGAGAGAGGAAGAGAACTTTCCTACGGATGCACATTTTTTGCATCACCGCTCGTTCTCTGGCTTAACTGTTTCTTCCCCGCACCCTAATCTTCTTCCCTGGTCTCTCACTCTCTTGTCTTCGCCGCTTGCGAAGAACAAAAAGCAGCCGGCCTGGGCATTTCGATGCCGGTACAGGTACAGGTCCAGGTCCAGGTCTGGTGCCAGAGCCTTTCAACACTATAATCGAGGATGATTATTTTAAGCGGGGCTTCGAGAGAGAGATAGAGCCAAAGAGTGAGAGGGGGTTCGCCGCGCACGCAAACCGAAGGAAGAAGAAGAAGAAGCCTCCTGCGGGCCCAGCCAACGAGCCGCGTGAAAAATGATTGAATCGCGTGTGCATGTGTACAAGTGTACTCAAACGACGAACAGGGTGTTCACAAAATACGAAAAATATACCTATCTATTGGAGAAAAAAATCAGCACCCTCTTACAGACAAATTAGAAACAAATCGTCGCCTTAGAGTGTAAATCTACTAACCCATAACAAGGAAATTTTACAGGGCAGAGAAAAAATTTAATATTGTTGTTATGGAAAGAAACAATTTTTTTCACATTTTTTTTCTACAACTTACGATTGTAATTATAAGTAGCAGTTTTACTCTGACGATGCTGCATTTCTTTTTCTTTCGAATGGAATTAAAATGTCATATATGATAAAAAAAAAATGGATTTAGCAGGTTTAATAGTTTTTACATTGTAGACTAATAAAATTGTCAAATAATTCAACATTTTATTGATTTTCCTTTTTTTAAATGCTGAAAGAAAATAATATTTATATTTGTAGAATTATAGGATGGAATAGAAAAAATTGTATTAAATTACTGAAAACGGAGTGATTAAGTTTCTTTGCTCGCAAGTGTATATGTGAAAATAAAAACATATAGCATATTTCTAATTTTAAAAAGACTCATGATGAAAGTCAAACCTTTGAAACTACAGTCTTTAACAAATAAATGGTATACTAGTATGTGTGTTTATTTGCATCAAGAAGAGGATAGACGATCTATTTTTCCTTAGAAACAGTCTTTAACTTTTTTGGTAATGATTAAGTCTTAAGTCTGTCAAGATTTAAGGTGCTGCAACTTTTTACATCATTTTCAACAAATCGTTGCCTTAGAGTGTAAACCTACTAACCCACAACAAGGAAATTTTACAGGGCAGAGAAAAATTTAATATTGATGTTATGGAAAGAAACTATTTTTTTCACATTTTTTTTTCTACAACTTACGATTGTAATTATAAGTAGCAGTTTTACTCTGACGATGATGCATTTCTTTTTCTTTCGAATGGTATTAATATGTCATATATGATAAAAAAAAAATGGATTTAGCAGGTTTACACTCTAAAGTGAAGGAATATTTTATCTCTATGAATTTTGGAGAATGAATAAACTCCCTTCTTGTTTTCTTCTTTCTTAAATTCTACGAGATTCGTTCATTCGAGACACGAGATTATAAATATTTTCGTTTCCGTTTGATCTTTTCAGGGTTCCATACAAAAGTACGTACTCTGTTAGTGGCACTATAATGTCTGTCTGTCTGTGACAGCGTACATAGTAGTACATGAGGTAAGGAGAAGATACAAACTTGCAATTTGCCATTTTATATTTATTTATTTTCCCTAAAATCAAACTCGTATTAAAATTTTATTCGAATGATTATTTTGGGGAGCGTCGAATTTTGTGGGGTCAAAAAAAATAATAATCATGCTCTGTGAGCTATACCTGTAAAGAACTTTTAAAGTATAATTAGGCTTATTATTATTTTTTTTTCTTTTTTAGTTTATTTCACTTTTAAATAGCGATGTGAGAGTGCTCAAATTTTCAATTTTTATGTGATTTTTGTATGGTACATATTGGCTAATTAAAATCATTTTATTCTCTCTTTATGAACTTAAAAACGATTTTGATATCTTATGTATTTTGGGAGATATAATGTACTGAATCCTCAATTATGTTTCGTGTCCTATGTAGGGTCTAAATAAATAAATAACAAAAAAAATATATATAAATTACCTATGCATGAAGCTGGAAAAAATCAAGCCTTTTTTTACATGTACTACTTAAAAATGTACGTCTATATAGACTACAATCCTAAAAGGAATCAAACGATGAAAAATTCAACTCACTATTATTTCTAGACCTAAAGAACCTTCATAAAAGAATGATAAAAAATCCATCATATATGGAGGTGCCGAAGAAAGTGTTGGATTGTTGTTGAAGAGCCGATGAGTTTTTGCTGTTTGTAAAGCAAACGTTGGCTGGATGATGAGTAATTGTGGAACACCCAGTCGTTTATATAGCGCATGTTGTCATGCAGCTGGAAGGAGAGGCGGCGGAGTTGAGCTCCTCCTGCTTGGCTCTTAACGAGGACATTCCGGCCGCCAGCAGCGGCTGCGGCTGCGGCTGCGGCACCTCACCAAGGAATCTCACTCACAAGCCGCGTTCCTAACAAAAACTGACCACCGGCTAGCCAGCCGATACCATCCGACACAATTCATACCGATATTACTTTCACTTAGATAGAACAAGGGAATTAATATTATACAATGTTATCGCCGGAAATGCACTCTGGAAGTATTATGATTCCAGTATTATTAATTTAATTCAAACTTCCTTCTCTATTATTGTACAATGTTATCGCCGGAAATGCACTTTGGAAGTATTCTGATTCCAATATTATTAATTTAAGTAAAGAAATGAGTATCTATTTGAGAAAGAAAGATTGAATTTTTTCTCTAAATCAACTTGTGATATGAAATCAATTAATTTTACGAACATGAATTTAGGTCATTTATCAAAGATTTTAATAGATATGTTTATATTGCATGCAGGAGGGTCTTGTTCCCTCGGGAGTCGAACCCAAGCACAAGTACGCTTTCCTAGCAACTAGTCCAGACCCTTGAGACCATCACCTCCAACACTTAGCTTTAGTTATATGTTGCATGTTTGGAGCTGATGGTCTCAAGGGTCTGGACTAGTTGCCCGGAAAGCGTACTAGTGCTTGGGTTCGACTTCCGAGGGGACAAGACTCTCCTACATACAATACAAACATATCTATTAAATGACCTAAATTCATGTTCGTAAAATTAGTAATTTAATTCAACCTTTCTTCCCTCTACGGAGAAATTATTTATTTATTATTGTATAATGTTATCGCCGAAAATGCGCTTTTGGAAGTTTTCTAATTCCAATATTATTAATTTAATTCAACCTTTCTTCACTCTACGGAGAAATTATTTATTTATTATTGTACAATGTTATCGCCGAAAATGCTCTTTTGAAAGTATTCGAATTCCAATATTATTAATTTAATTCAACCTTTCTTCACTCTAAGGAGAAATTATTTATTTATTATTGTACAATGTTATCGCTGAAAATGCGCTTTTGGAAGTATTCTAATTCCAATATTATTAATTTAATTCAGGCCCTCCCAGAGAAATTTCGAGGTCTTGGGCATATGTGAGTATTAGGGAGGTCCTTATTTTGGGTATTTCCGAATTTTTGCTCTGACAGAGGCTCATATGATTCCAATAAAAAAAAATATTCCCCAAGTTTTAGGTTTCTATCTCAATTTTAACCGGTGATGCAAGTTTCCCATCTAAATAACATGGGGTTTTTGGCATTGAGGAATCAATTTTTTATTACGGCCAAAGTAATGGTTCAAAAAATTTAAACTCTGTATCCTTTATCCTTATAATAGCTATCCGCCAGAATTTTTACAGATTTTAGCTATTATAGTTTTGGATTTTATAACTTACTAACACTAAGAAATATATAGCACTATTTTATCTAGTTGTAACTCTCAAATTATATTAGCTAAAAATCTGTAAAAATTCGGAAGGATATCTACTATTATAAGGATAAAGTCTACAGAGTTTCAAATTTTTGAACTATTACTTTGACAGGAATAAAAAATTGATCGTTCAATGCCAAAACCCCCATGTTATTTAGATGGGAAACTTGCATAGCTGTTGGCATCGGTTAAAATTGAGATAAAGACTTGAAACTTGAGGGATATTTTTTTTTATTTATTTCGAAGCATATGAGTCTCTGTCAGCGTAAAAGTTCGAAAATACCCAAAATAAGGACCACCCTAGTGAGTTATGGTTCACCCTTCCAGGAAAGTTCCATATTTTGGAATAAATGATAAATGTTTGCATATAATATGTTTATATTGGATAACTTTAAAATAAACTTCTTTACAAATGGTAACTTAAGTTATAATGATATATAAATTTCAAAATAAAAATCTCAACTACATGTTTTGCTCTTATCCTTAACTTGAAAGAAAAAAAATAGTTATTTTTCTATGAATAACTCAGATAACCAATAGTTTAATGTAATAAAAAATAAATATATAGGTTTATTTGCATTAAGAAGAGGACAACCTCATTGATTTCTCCTTATGAATGATCAACTCTGTTACTCTATAATCTTTAACTTATTTTAATTTTCGTTTGCTATTATTACGTGGTAAGTGAAAGTAATGTGGTGTGACTTGTGAATCAGTCTTTAAATCACGTGACAGTCCATCTCCCCCCTCCCCCTCCCTCCCCTATCAGGTCTCACGCCTTGCAATCTTCTTTTACTTTTACTAGTCGTTTAATTATATGAAAATGTTCTTCTCATGATAACATGTAAATTATTACCACCTTATTATTCAAGATTTATTATTGCATAAAAATAAATTATATTTATACCATATATATAGGTATATATGAAAAATATACATAAAATTGTTAATTCTCTTTTTTTAAGATATACTCGTTAGAAATTTAGCTTGAAATTTATGATACATGAATTAAAGAAAAATACGAAAAAGAAAACAACTCAAAAGAACATAAGTATAATAAAATCTGATATAATATATCTTAGTATTTGATACGAGTTATTTATTAATTCATATAAAATTTTCAGAAAATTTAGCTTCTACTTGTGATAATATATATCCTAACATTCTCTTTGAACTCTGGCTTCGTTTCAGAAATGACCCAAATGTGTTTGAGTTAGAATGCGGCCCGCGGGACACTGGTTGGACAGCCCTGTTATAGAGAATATATATGTGAAAGTAAAAACATATAGAATATTTCTAATTAAAAAGACTCATGATGATGAAAGTCAAACCTTTGAAACTATAGTCTTTAACAAATAAATGGTATACTAGTATGTGTGTTTATTTGCATTAAGAAGAGGATCGACGATCTATTTCTCCTTAGAAACACTCTTTAACTTTTTTAGTAATGATTAAGTCTTAAGTCTGTCAAGATCTAAGGTGTGCAACTTTTTACATCATTTTCATTAAAAAAAATAGCTGAGACCATATTTTGAGTCATCCGACGTAATTATCTTGATCTTTTCCAACATCCGTTATTTTTTTCCACCTTCGTAATTACAAACAATGTCCGTCTGTCCGATGTAGTTTTGGTGGAGGTGGCGGATCACCATTCAGTCTACACTCTGTGGACCCACACACACACTTATACGCTTGCACAAACACATAGGGTCTGCTTCTGACTAAACACCGGAACCTGCTCGTTTGGAATTGTCCGAGAGAATCTCAGTTAATAAATTTGTTTTCCCAGTTAATTTTCACTTACGCTCATCTTGACTTTTCCGGTAGCTTCGGAAGACCGGACACCCGGGTTTGGGAGGTGTGGAGGAGGAAATAATTACTAATTAGCATGGTTTGTGACCTGTGCAGGATCACACCGACACCAAGTACAAAGCCTTTGTCTAAAGCCGCCCTCCACAAATGACTGAACCAAACTGTCATCTCATGGCTTTTAATGATTCACACAATTCGAGATTATCCCTGGCTCAGTCCTGTTAGCGAGATGACCAGCCGAATTATCCTTTCTTTTTAATTAATCCATTTCTATGGGTTTACAGTATAAAAAATCGATACTTGGATTAGTTTATATTATTAGGGTCTATTGATATAAATAAAAGAGAGAAATTACTATAATAAGGGGTTGTGAGTTGTGATAATAGAAGAAAACATTCTTAAAGAGAAATCAATGAGTTTGTCCTCTGTTTGATTCAAATAAATGTATATACCAAATATAAATATGTCCCTATATATGTAATTTCTTGGACTTATTGCGAAAAGTCATTAACTAACATTTTCTTATATTTGAGATAACCCAATTTCAAACTGATTAGTTTTAATAATACTCAAATAACAATTTAATTGTTGTTTTTTGTAATTATAAATATGTTTCATATCTACCTCACAAAATTGAGTAAAATACTTTACATAGGTATATATATATTTTTTTTTTTTGTCTTTAAAATCAGAACATTGTGCACTTAGTGAAATTGTTTTTTACGTTTAATTGGGTTTGTGTTATTTTGATTCCTTTAAAGTATTTTTATATCGATAAATATGATCGAAACTCACAACTACGTACTATTAGATGAAAATCCACCAAAAGTGTACTTAGTGACTTTTCGCAATAAGCCCGGGATTTATTTGTTTGAGACTATAGTTTCGAAGGTTTAACCTTCATCATTAATCTATTTATCTAGAAATGTTTCATTTGTTATTTCTCATGGGTTCAATTAGTTACTCGATTCGATATAGAAAAATTCGTTTTGTTAATATATAGCAACTTAGCCAGACAAACGACGAAAATTCTCATTTTGTTGACTTATTTGTGCTTATAAATATCTGAAACGTGGATAAAAATAAATTTTTCCCTATCCTTTTAGACTCCGATACTAACGATTAATTAAGAACTTAAGATTGTAGAAAGTTCATTCTGATACCAAAATATCCATATTTCAAAATACAAATAAGTGATTAGATATGGAGCTTTCTAACTTCCTATGAGAAAAATAGAATTTCAGACATATGGTACTTATCGAATTCTTTTTTGAGGGAGAATTCGAGTAAGTAGTACAACAATTCTAATAAACTTTAACAATTAGCTCTCTAAACTATCTTCGATAGATTTATCTAAAGTCTATGCAAAAAGACAGTTTCAGTTAACATTTTCATTAACTTTCAATCGAAATCGGTAGAGTGATTTTTCTTCCTTGACTTCTTAGTCGTTTGACAAATTTATTAAATTTATCTGTAATTAGTTAGTACTAGCTTCAAGATAGATGAATACTAGTTTAGTCCCTTTCTCTCTCTATTTCGAAATGAAATATGCAAGATTCCTATTGGTTCGGAATTCAATTCCACCTCCTCTTCTTTTTCTTATCGACGTCGTTGCTTGTTGGACTTTTAATCAAGTTTGTCCGGCCGGCCAAGCAGGCGGCTGCTATCTTAACGAGCCATTGATGACTGGTTCCAGTTGACTTCAGTTCCCAGCTATTTATTTGGTTTGTCTTTAGGCCCCCTTTTTATAGAAGACTTAGAAACGATCTACAATGAAATGGACCTCAAACGGAGTCTATTTACAGCCTAATTAATTGGGGAAAGACAGAGAAAAGAAAAGTGAGAGAACGAGGCTTGGCTGATTCGTTCTATTTTGGTTACGCTCCATGTCGAAAATATTATTTATTCCTATTGTGCAAGCGATTATTTTGTGGAATTCCCTTTTGGAGACTAAGCAAAATACTTCAACATTATATATAAGGTAGTTGTTTCGCGACAATACTAGCAAAAAGTTAATGCTAGAGTATATAGAACAGACAATAAGGATTCATAATTCATAAGCTCAAAACGTTTTGCTGTTTATATACCACTACTAGCCAATCCCGTGCTTGTTTGACAAATCTGGCAACACTGTCCGAGCTTGTATATATTTTATCATAGAAATTTCAGTTAAAGTACATTATAAAGGGTGATTTATAAAACAAAAAGTTCTTAATAAGCGATTGAAAGCTGTTACGACAATGGCTGAAAAAAACGTCAAAAAAATTACTAAAGTTAGCCCAATTTTTAGGTTAAATAAATGCGTTGTTGTCAGCTTGTTTTTAGTGTAAATTTTTCATTATTTATTCATTATTATCTCAGAAACTGTAATGTGTAACTATGAATTAAAATTTTCTTAAAAAATGTATTAGTTATTGTTTAATGTTGGTTTAGTTTTTTATATCAATGGTAAGAAGAGTTTCTTAATTATAATTAAATATGTTTAGAAACTTTCCGATATCCCTTATAGTGCAATTTATAAGAGTCTGACAAACTCTATATTTGGAATTTAATATCTCCGGAACTATATTGTTCATAAATTTCATTTTGCCATCAATCGAGAAGCAGAAGTATTTAAATAATAATCTGTCTAAAATTCGAAAAAAATCCTAAGAAAACCAATAAACATAAATGACTAGAAATTTTTTCCCATTCATGTGCATCAACAAGGGTCAAGAGGTGCCCTTATATTGTCTTGATCTAGTAAATTTAAGAGAAAGACATACGAAGGATTTAAAACAATTTTTTGAAAAATTTTAGTGGTCCGTTTAAAAAATGAAATAGTACCCTGTTGGTGTCATTAGACTTTCTGTCTGGCTGACATTAAATAAAATATACCTTAAAATTTACAAGTTATAGGTATGTATTAATTTTCTCAGAAATTAAAAATCTTATTAAAATTTTAATCGAATCATTATTTTGGAAAGAGCTGAATGTTTTGTCAGCTCCAAAATAAAAAAAAAAATTAATATTTTTTTTAACATGGATTGTGGACTTTTTAAGTACAATTAA
>JALMQS010000085.1:6460972-6496707 GCA_024734495.1 Forficula auricularia | reverse complement strand
AAACAAACTTGTATTATGGTAAATTTTTTTTCTCCGTATGACTATTCGATTTTTTGTTTTTTTGTTTTTGGGAATTATTGGAAGTTGTGAATGCAAGAAAGTTCAAAATTTAATCAGGTTCTTTTGGAAATTCAAACATTTTGACACCAGAAGAACCTTAAAATGACTTTATTGAGTTTTTGTGGATATCCAACATACAAACACACAGACAAGAAATAATATTTGATTGATATCAGGTTTTTAAAGATTTTTAGCTCGTACTGTTTATTCTTTATTTTCAAAAAGCCGACACATCCAAATTTAAATTTATTAGATATTCATGGATGCGCGATTTTAGTTTAAAAAAACCCCTATTTCGTTTCTAATTTTATTACTTAATTAACTTACATTATACAGTATAAAGTTAAAATGAAGTACATGTATTCTTTCGGAAATGATTATTTACAATTTTACTGGTAATTGATTAAGGTGATTTCTATTGTCTATCGAATATAATCGTAATTGTAAAACCCTTCAAATTCTCTCCGGTGAATCATCCTGTTTTGTTTATCTGGTGTGAAAGAGTTTCACATTACATTGCGTCATTAATTTGTGCCATTCAAAAAACAAGGCCTGACCAAGTAACCTTCTGGCAATCTATTTTCCCATGTTGTTGTGTGCATATATATGTGTGAGGTGAGGGAGTGAATAACAAAACAGTAGCGCTCGATTTGGAAATCATTTCAATGAATATTGCACTATTTAATATACTATATGCTCGATTAAATTAAATGATAAATTGTGGATTATGTAAATATTGCTATTAGAAATGATAAGAGAACACGTTTTCAAGCAATTTTCGCATTATCGTATTTCACCTTCTCAGGTTTTTAATTCAACCGATAAACTTAATATCCATATGACAGAAACGAAAAAGGTGAAAGTTTGCTAATCATTGACACTTTGTTCAGGTTTCTTAAGAAATATTTGCCCTTTGAGTCATATATGCATACATATAATATACTAAACAATATACAAAGAAAATGGTAAAACGCCGTCTCATTTGCTAGGGGCTTATATTGCTATCAAAAGGCAACCTCGAGGCTTAACTTTGAAAGGAGGCGTCAAGGCGTTTCATTAAAGTTTCACATTACGAATAATATGATATTCTTGACAATAAATATATGTTTAGAATAAAACTTCTTATTAACTTCCTTTTTCAAGATGTTATAATAGAGAAAGAATCTTGACCAAGTTTTGAATGATAAGTTTTACAATATTCGCAATACAAGAGAACCAACTTATTCGATAATTGGTTTATTCCTCTGACTTTTAGAACTAGAATGACTTTTCTGTTTCCTTTTTAAAGTTATAATAATAAATACTTAATAAGAGAACGGATTTTGAGCAAGTTTATTGTATGATGAGTTTCACAAAATTCGTCTCAATACAAGACATTGAACCAACTCATTCGCTAATTGGCAATCCTTCCAACTTTTATGGACTGGTATTTCTTTCCTGCTTCTATCTTTCACAAATCCTTAAATATTGGAACTTCTTCCTTCCCAAATACTCTAAACTTCTACTATTTATTGAACTGCAGAAGCCGGTATTGGAATTGCTTTACTATTACATTTAATAGGTATTTGGGATTTCTAGTTGAGATAAATTGTCTCCATTCCTAATATTACACTTAAACTGTCATTACCGTTCAAGTCAGAAGCAGATTTAAATATACAAACATCACACCTCGTTTTAATATGTTTAAATTCATTGCTTAAATAAAAATTCTTGCTTTCAATATACCAACTATGTGTATTTTAGAGTTTTTTTTGAGGGGGGGGGGGGGGGGCGACAAAATATTTTTCGGGGAGCCTCAGAAAATAACTAAAAATATTATTTGCATATTACTTAAGTCAATTTAAAATAAACATATGTATTATATTTAACTTTTTCATTATTTTAAAATAAATTATTAAGTTAGTAGAAACTAGAGGTCCACGAAAATATCTTAAATTATTATTATTATTATTTTTGGATGGAGGCACGAGTGGTAGAAGATTAAAAAACATTGCTTTAGTGGCTAAACAAATGAATTAGAAATCACTTAGAAAGATGTTATAATAGAGAGAGAGAGAGAACTCTATAGCAAAGTTATTATTATGATTATTATTTGGGGATTTTAAGATCGTATCGGCCCCAGATAATTCTCTCTAGGGTCTCATTGGTGATTCCATTTAGCAATTAGAAGAAAAAATGAAAACTTTTTCCAAGAGTAGACATGCTCATTTATACCTCAATTATGACATAAAATCTCAATAAAATCAATGAAAAAATGTTTTCTGGATTTTTGAACCTTAGTTCTAAAGGTATAAAGCCCAAAATCTCATTAATTCTCCGCATTGAAAATAGAAAGATATTTGTACAAAAACGAACTTTCTACGACTTTTTATCCTTGAGTTATTGTAGGTATCGGAATTCAGACACATGATTCGTTTTCTGTCTATGTAGACAGAAAACAAATCATGATTGAAAATTATTTTTCCATACGTTTCAGACATTTTTAAATCAATGAGCAAAAAACAACATGTGGAGTGAATTCAAATCTAGTGCTGTCTTCTAGAGACTAACATTATAATCCTTTTTCAAGTTTTTTTTTCATTCCTTCTAAGTACTTTTCCTCTGACCCAACTGTTGATTATTTTTCCTATTTTTTCTATTATACTTTAGTCATATTTG
This sequence comes from Forficula auricularia, assembly GCA_024734495.1. Taxonomy (NCBI): domain Eukaryota; kingdom Metazoa; phylum Arthropoda; class Insecta; order Dermaptera; family Forficulidae; genus Forficula; species Forficula auricularia. The sequence continues at coordinate 6,493,989 of JALMQS010000085.1, read as the reverse complement.
GCTTAAATATTGGTACTTTTATAACAAAAAATTTGATCTTTATAAAAAATTCCTTTTTGAGTTGGTCTTTTGAACTTTTAAGTGTGAAGGATACTTGCCAATTTTAATTTCATTATTTCGATTCCACCTAATAACGAAAAAATAATTTTATTTTTCAAAAAATTCCTCTTGCCTGATCATATTCATATTTTGTTTTTAACTTGACAACATATTTTATGTAACCTTTCGAGATCTGAAGTTCTCTTCTTTTTCACACATATAAAGTATTGTGATCACCTCTTCGCAAATTAATTTTTTTCACTTTATGTATTAAATCTACGTATTCACAAATTCTTATCCAACTCTTCGATTATTCTAATAAATAAATCATAATGCCCTGATAGAACATGTTCTGATTTCGTTTTCTAAAAGTAAAAGTGGAATTCTGTCCAATGATGATCCTGCCTGGAGATAAAACCAAAATTGTGTCGGGTGCAGGTGAATGTGTCTGTCTGTCTGACCATAATCCCCCACGCCCTATGCTCCAGATTTCCCTTTCCAGAGTAATAGAAATTCCAATTGCGGATTCAGAACTCGAGATCACTTCCTGGAAACCAACCTTCGACATTTTGATAAGAGACCTTGCTACATATTCTCTCTTCTATTAAATCCATCCAGCAACTCAATTGAATTTCAATTGGACTCGTCCAAGGACATAAATCATAACACCCAGCCCAACTGAAACTGAACGTACTTGACATGCACTTAATTCATGTAAGTCACTCACACACTCACATAATTATATTGGCTAATATAATTCTATAGAAACACATGAAGAGAATTCGGATATAATATCGAACGAATTAACCAATGAATGGATCATATTGAAATAAAAATTAATCGAAATTATCAAGATCAATAAATTCCAGTCATTGTCTTCTTCATCTGAAGATAAATTCTTTCGACTGTCCTGCCACGCCTTTCTTTGATTCTAGTTCTCCTGCTGGGCTCTTTGTCCTTCCTCAAGTGAAATTATTAATTTACCGTAATGTGATCTAAAATATTAATTAATAAGCTTCTGTTGATAAAACGTGATTTTAGTTCCTAGTTATACATCGCTGGTCCGGAAGAAAAACGTCGTAAGTCAAAAATTAACTTTTTTCAGTAGAGACGATTGAAATTTTCTTAAAAGTTGAAGTTGCTGTAACTTCTTTACATAAAGTTTTTGGAGTAAATGCGATTTACCAAAATTAGGACTTTTAGTTAAGTTTTCATGAAAATTATATTCAACAATTTATCTCTACAATATTCCTCTTAAAAATATTATAAATTATTATATTTTGACTTCTGACGTTTTTCTAGATATTTTTTCTTAATATTTTTTACTTGGTACTACGTCATATTTCTAGTTGGGTCAATTTTGTTGATAACAGAACTTAAAATTCGTATACAAACAAGGGCTCTTACCTATTTGGGTCGTTTTTCTTGACATTTTGAACATAGTATCTTAACGAAGGATGGCACAATACTGAATTATGACGATCTTCTTGACAGCGTCGAAAACACTTCGTAGCAAGTGAAAAACGACAGAACAGCTTTCTACCGACCGGAACTTGAACTAGACGTATGTCATTTTTCTAGCGAATAGAATATATTTTTTTATAAAATATGGTATGAATAACTCAAATATCGTATTTTTTGACTTGTGACGTTTTTCTTCCGGACAAGCGATATATTACCGATATATTTTCAAGTTCCCACGCTTATAACAAATAACAGTTAATAAATTAACAAAACAAAATCAAGGTCAGTAATAGATTTCGCATGAAACAACATAAATCTGATTGTATGGAATTTAATAACTTTACGAAATATAACAAACAATATATAGATCATTTTTGATTAATTGATCTATAAAATATCAGTATATCCATGACATTTACATAAAAATCTATGAAAGAACTAAGTTAAATTAACTTTTAAGACAGGAGAAGGTTTTTCGTCAATTAACCTGATAGCTCGTTTCTGAATTGTGTCCAGGGTGGCAAGAGAATGTTTGGAGGTCCCTCTCCACAGATACGAGCCGTATTCGAGACATGGGCAGATTTGGGCCTTCTAGAGGATGAGAAGCTGCAGAGGTGTGAAAAATCGCCTGGACCTGAAAAAGAAGCCAGTGATTAATTTTTATCGTTAGAAAAATAAATCTGCAATTAATCAAAATTATGAGTGTTTCAATTCAATTAAACAATAAATATTAACTCGTTCTGAAATTAAATTAAACTTCCCACTCCCGGATGTTTTTCTACACATACCTATTCTTCAGGGGGTCCTTTGAAATTTTTAAGTGCAAAAGGAGACCGCGGGCCAAAAAGTTTGAGAAACACTGATTTAGTTTAACTTATAGTCCTAAGACAGGTTGACGCAACGAACCACAGCTACTCAACTATCTCATATCAAATAGTTCAGTTCTCTAAATACTTTTAAAATTATAAATTATTTTCATGTCATTGTGGTAATTTTTCAAATTTTTTGGGTTAAATTCCTTAAATCTTTAAAACTTAATCTCTAACACCAAAAAAAATAAATTTTATTTCAAAGATTTTTTTCCTTTGATGCTATTGTAGTGCATTTAGCCAAATACAATGTGCTTCTTTTTATCTAATTTAGGAGAGTTAATTTCAGTGTAAATTGGGTTAAATTATCGTTACTAAAATTTTTAAAGTGGGTGAGGCTTCAAATCGGTCCTCTTGTTCCGTCAGCAGTGACGATACACTCTAGGGTAACCTGACCCGCAAGTTTTATTTTTATTTTTTTTTTTGCAACGAAATTTTCTCTGGAGAGAGACGGACTGGTAGAAATTTTAATTGAAAGTAATGGAAGGCAGCCCAGAGGTAGTGAGGAAAGAAAAAATTAACACATATAAAATGGGGTGTAATTTATTGGAATCCTTCCTCCTTTCCTTTCAAACCGACGTTTCGGAGGATTTTTCCCTCCTTCTTCAGGGTTTCAAAGGGTCAATGAATGAAACAAATAAAATGTTTGAAAGGAAAGGAGGAAGGATTCCAATAAATTACACCTTATTTTATATGTGTTAATTTTTTCTTTCCTCACTACCTCTGGGCTGCCTTCCATTACTTTCAATTTATTTTTATATTTCTCTCATTTTTATTTGTTGAGATAGATATAAATTCACAAATATGTAAATGCTGTCGACTTGCACCATATTGGTACATGTTTCGAAGCCTTTCTCTGATCCTATATACTCACTTTAAAACCCTATCAAACATTGAATTCCACTTTAGAAGTAATTACTAAAAACACAAAAATAGCCATTCTTAAATGTGAGAATTCTCTTAGGAAATGGTTCAATAGAAAGAAGATTGAGCCACCTCGTATATATTTGTTTGCTGACGTTTCAGATATAAGAAGAATATCGACAAACTGGATAAAAGCTGCAAAAGATCGAGAAAACTGGAGACATTTGGAGGAGTCCTATGTTCAGCAGTGGACAAGAAAAAGGGCTGATTGATTATGATGATGATGACGTTTCAGGAGAAAAAAGGAATAAAAGTCAAGAAACAATAATTTTGTCAAAAATTAACTCAAGAAATATTGTTATCTGTTAAACGAGTGAAAACCGTACTTCCCAACTCACTTACAATTGAGTTTATTACTCTTATCGGTGATGCAAGGATCTGTCAATACGCTCCATCTTTTCAGTACACCCTTCTTGAATCGTTTTCATAAAAAAATAAATAAAAATACATTTAATTTTCCTATTAAAGGAAAGAAAGAATTATCTATCACTTTGGTAAATGTACTTATGTATTTATAATAAATTTGCCTGAATCATCATGTTTTTTACTTTAAAACGCCTATAACAATTTTTCATACCTTATAATAGACATTAAAATATAAAAATCGCAAATGCAAATTGGCATTATGTTACGTACGTAACTTTCAAATTGTTCATTAATTTCCTCATAATAGATTAAGCATTTCTCTCTCTTTCTCACACACACAAAAATTAAATAAAACCTGTTTGGAATAATAAATAAATTGAAATTGAAATAAATTCTTATATCAATATTATTAATCAATTTATATATATATATATATATATATATATTACATTTATCAATGGTTATCAAATTTATATTATACTGTAAAGCATGGTTTTCATGTATTCAAGTAACCTTTAATAAGAGATAAATTCATTGACCATGAATATAAAAAACCAGTATTAATATCTTACCCGGATAGAATTATATATATATATTTATGATAAGGCTATATATAATATTGATAAAAGTCAGTACTTTCTTTTTTTTTTTAATTTTTTTACTTCAGAGTTACGGCTTCATTTTCAATGGAATTCCGTTTTACAAGTATTTAAGATAAAGTAAATTGGCATATTTATTTCGATGTGTACATATATAAATTAAATTTGAATTAATTGAAACTTTGATTTTTTTCACTCTGTAGCAGTTTTCGGTTTGAGTCATAAATTTTTCGATTTTATTATTGAAATAGAAAGAATTTACTATAAATAAGAGAATTCGAAGGCAAAAAGGCTTTAAGACAAGATTGACTTTTAAATTTTAGAAAGAATGAAAAGGCGAGAATCAAAGGAATTTCTAGAGCCGGTTCTTGAAGTTTATTATTGAATTTATTATATTAGACTATTTTTACTTTACCAGTATGGTCAAGTATTATTAATAAGCCAGGCAAGTACATACAAGTCTAACTCTCATAGCAAAAGTTCTATACTTTATTTCTTCTAAAATACTTGAGATATCAAATTAGTTCTTGCTTCTGGTCGATGAGAAGAGAATAAACATATTTATAGAATTTTTTCATAATTTTAAGTTCAGTCACTTCTGGATACCGACTGGTACACAAATTGCCTAAAAATTGCAATAAAATCATTTCGTCATTTTAAAATAAATCAAATTTAAAAAAATTAAGCCTAATTCTACCTAAAAATCCCATGATAAAATAATATTTTTTATCTCGGACCTCCAAAAAATTCATCAAAATATATATATATTTTTTAAGATATTTTCAGAGAATTCAAAAAAAGATGGTATTATTTAAAAAATCCACCTCACTTTGGATACAAATTATTAATTATATTTAAGGTTCTAAGATTCCAAAATTTTAACATTTCAAAAGGCCCATAATCTAAGATGCAAAAGAAATGATTTTTTTATCTCAGCCCCCTCAGGAGTTGAACCCAAGCGCCAATCTAGCTTTTTGGGCAGATGGCCTTTCTATAGAGAAGAGATTTTTTTAAATCTTCAAACCTTAGAATCTTGAATATATTTTATGTACTATATATAGAATATGTGGAGAGAGGAAGGAAGCATTTTATTTGTTTCCTTCATTGATCCCTTGAAACCCTGAAGAAGGAGGGAAGAATCCTCCGAAACGTTTATTTAAGGAAAGGAGGAAGGATTCCAATAAATTACACCTTATTTGAAATGTGTTAATTTTTTCTTTCCTTACTACCCCTGGGCTGCCTTCCATTACATTCAATTTTGTATATAGGTATTTTTTACTTTATCCAATGCGAAGCATGGGAGAAAGTATTGGAATCGCTCTCGCGGCAAGCGCGACTTCAAAGGGTCCTCAGGTAAAGACTACGGAACCCATGGACTCAATTAAGGTCACAAATTGAAGTATTCAATGAGATTGAATTTTAGCACTTGACGGTTTTGCCAAAAATTACCTGGGATCTCGCCGAGAGGCCAAAAAGTGGCATTTTTTTTGGAAGTGCGTGGGGATGGATGGATGGATGTATGTGTGTTATCGTTTTTTTCGTCCACGAATTTTTCCACACCGTTGCACCGAATGAATTGAAATTGAAAACCTACCAGTATTTTAACAAAATGAAGCGCTGATTAGTTTTTGGTACATATCGGTCCACAAACATTAGTACTTTATTTCAGTACTTTTTTAGTTTTTTCTAAATATCTTGAAAATGACTTAACCAATTTTGATGAAATTTAATATCCTAATTAAGTACCTTGGGACCCACAAAAAAGGTTAAATAAAGTTTATAGTAAAATTATATTTTAAAGTACTTTACTCTAGAACATATTAATATTTCAAATGAATTTGGATAAAGTTTAGCAACGATCCGTTGCAGTTTATTTTTTTTTTATTTATATATTTTGTATTTTGTTGAGGTAGTGTTTATCCCAGATCTGATCCTGGGCACGTTTGGACACATTTGGTCTTATGTAAGGATTCCTAAAGGTATTTTCGACTTAGGGTTTTGGCCTTATCATATACAAATAAAAAACGGCTGTAGATATTAGAAAAGATGGAAATATGAAGAAGATAATTCACGTGATTTGTTTTGGGATTTAACAAATGTCACATAATTAAATTCCTTCTTTTACAGTTGTTTTGCAATTTTTAAATTCAAATAATTTCATTGAAATCAATATTTAATATTTTGTTTCAAAAAGGTTAAGGTCACTTCTCTTTATTGAGTTTTGTTGTCTTGTTGTTTCAAATGAATCTTTATTGGTATAGTGAAGAAGTTAAAAACTCTTGAACAAATAATCCAGCCAAGTGATAGGATTGGCTCATAAAACCTGAGTGTTAAACGTCCATCTGGGTGGGGTCCCCAAGTGCCACATACGTATATGGAAGTGAAGGTTCCAATTGTCGGGTAGCATATATTAGGCTAATAGTCATCCAGATCCCGGGGATATAAATACTCTCTTATTGCAACCATTCTCGCCCCTGTTCTTGTTTTGTTTTCCATATTGTTATTACGACCTTGCTTACTTCACTTGGAATACGTCGAAAGTTTTTATTTGAAAATGATAAACGTTCACATTAAGATAATATATACGAGTCACTTCCATAAAATAGAAGAAAGGAAAGGAGAGAAGGAGTGTATTTTATCATGAGTTGAGTCGAGAATCCAGAGATTTACTTAATTAAGCTTTTAATGCACTCTGCAGTTTTTCATTCCACATTAATTCATTTTCTCTATTGTTTTATTAATACGATAACACATAGAAAACACTACATTAAACTAACACTTAAATGATTAATAGACATTAGATTTATGGTTGTTAAATCTTCGGTGTTTATACTATATGTTGTAGAATTCGGAATAAATTTGCGAATAAACAATTAATGTGTTATTTTTGATCGAAAATTTGATAGTTACTTAACATTATCAAAATTTTCAAGATGAATCTACAAATCCTAACATCGAGCTTATATATTTTCGATCAGATCTCATCCGAATACTTAACGTTTTCTAAGAAATTTTGAACCCGTTTTTACGGCTACTTTCGCTAAAATACTATTTTTATTTTACTCGTTTGTTGGGTGGCCCGAAGTAATGAATTCACTTGAAATTTTTTATTTTTACTTTTCGTGTTAAGAAATGTCTGGAACGTAGAGAATACAATTTTCAGGCATGATTTGTATTGCCTATTTTTTATTTTCACTTACAAAGTGAAGCATACAAGTTAAAGTATTTTCAATTGAAAGTTTTTGCCGAGAGTAGCAGAATTTTTATATATTGAAGGAGACAATAAAAGAGTGTGTCTTCTGCTGGAATTATAAATGTTATTTATTTATAACGAGACTATAGTTTCGAGGGCTTTGCCCTCTTCATCAGTCTATTACAATGTATTCACAGGAATTAATTTATGAATGAAAGTTTTACATTGAAAAATAACCTCTCGTAGCTTTTTTTTGAAAGTCGGGCTATTTTTTTTTCTCAAAAATGATTTCTAGGTTTATTGTTAAAAATCAATCACTCTACTTATCAAGTACCATTACATCTGTGATGTGTTTTTTATTATCTCTGTGAGGGTATTAATTTAAACGGGGGAAATTGAAAGGATGGTTTCAAAGAAAATGAGGCTCTGGGTGAAAGTCATGTGGTTCACACATCAGTTGGTTTAATATCAAGTGGAAGTATAAAAATAGCTTTTAAAATTAGACTTCAGATTGTAATTCTTAAAAAACAATGTTTTTTGAGTATTTTCAAAATACTGGTAAAAGTTATAATTTACAATAAAAATTATTCTAGAAAATATAGAGTATTCTCGTTATAAAATACAAAAGTATCTGAAATACATATTTTAAATATTTGTATTTTTGATACTGTTAATCTCCGTATTTGAATCATATCTAAGTGCTAAGAGCTATTGAGACCAAGAGCATTATTTATTGAGGTAGAATAAGTCAATCTCACCCTCTGATAAACACAAAATTAATATTTTTATAATTGATAAACCTAGCTTAAATAAATTCGTTTTTTCTCTTCATTTGTTGCGGAAGATTGAATAACCGCTGGATAGTTCTCTCCCTCATTTCTACACCCCATTAATATCAGAGAGTGCGGTCTATTCGAAAGCAACAGGTGCGTGACATTTCACGATGCAGCACCTGGGCCTTTTTCTATAAGTTTGCGCCTTAATAGGCCAACACCTTCTTCGGCTGTACGCAAATCCGTCCATGATGAACGAGCGGAATAGACAGATTCTGTTCAGTGCTCTGAATTTCAACTCAGGAAATTAATCTCCACTCAGCTTATTAGAATTTTTAATGTGATCCTCAAATGATATATTCCACTTTATATTTTCACTGATGTACCATTTGTCTCTTTGCATTTGCATTTTTAATAAGTTTCATACCGTAGTTTCTTACTTTATTTAATATTTGGTATTCAGATCGAATTGAAAGCATTTTCGATTGTTAAGATGAATTTTTTTTGTTCATACAAAAACCTGCTAGACACTTAATATTCAAAGAATGAACCTCAAATGATCTACATTTATTTATTAGGGGCTGTCTGGACAAATTTGTTTTTCTCCCCTTTGCATGAATTTATTCACAAGATTTTTTCATTTATTGCCATCGGATAGGTATGTCTATTTTGGTCAGTACTCATGTATTTTTGTGTATGTATGTTATGTATAAATAAGTGTACAAGTTCGGTTGAATGATGATAAATTGTGCACGGAACTTGAAATCAAGTTCACGGCGTGACAAGGGGCGCTACACATCGACTAAACTCTTTGTTCATCACCCTTTGTTTGTATTTATGTATGAAAACCATGTTCGTAAAAAAATAAAAGATACTTCGTTTGCCATGTCTTTCTAAACATTTCAGTATTAATCCGTTTCCCTTTTGAAACTCTTTTAGGATGATCTTGCTCAAAACAAATTTCATCAATCGATAAACTTTGTATAAAAAAAGAATTTCAATTATATAAAAAAATAAATATAAATATTATTTAAATGAAAATTTGAGTGTCTTATCTTTTTGAAAAAGTGGATGAAAGTTTTTCTTTTTTTAAAAAAAGAAAAACTTCCAGGTTTCATGCCTGAATTTTAATTATATAAGGACAATTTTATCAAAGATCTTAGTAGATTATTATGTTGTATATATTATATGTCAGAAGGTTTCGCCCCCTCAGGAGTTGAACCCGAGCGCTAACTTGCTATCCGGGCAGTTAGTTAGTTAAAATTGTCCTTATATACATTCTCATATAATATAAATATTATACTCAAAAATGACTATTTTAGATATAAGATAATAAAAAAATAAGTGTTTCGTTTTTTTAAGGGTGAGAGTTTACTTGACCACGGTAATCCGAGGACCACAAGCTAAAATCACCGACTTAGAGCATGAACCAATATTGATTTCTTTGGTATATACTATTTTTAAAAATCTGTCCTTTGTAAACAGTAGCAGGGATAGATCGAAGTTCATTTACTGTGATAGATTAATTTCATTGAAAATATCTTCCCATTGTATTCTAAATGTAAAAGTCTTTACGACCAAGTTCGGGAGTCCTTTTACTTTTCATGTTCTGAACGCATGTCAAAGTTCGATATCTCTCTCTCCGCCATTTAAATCAACAACAAATTCTTTGTCTGGTGAATATCAAAAGGGAAAGGATACATATTTCTAATGTATCCTTAAGGTGGGATAAAAAGGTTATTTTAGAAATCCCATCTCCTCTCGCTTTATATAATCGTTAGTAACAGATTAGCATCGAAGTGAATGGAGACTATGTTTGATTTATCAAGTTAAATACCCCCCTCTCGCTTCACTGTCTCACTAATAACCTTCTTGCATCACTACCGACATTTATAAATATAATAATAATATAGTTAAACAGAGCAAGCACAACATGTTGGTTTTTTGGTGAATCAATAAAATTTGCATTCAATATTTTAAATGGAATTTTTTATTTCAATCAGATAACGAAAAATTTCAATTATTTAAAATACTAATAATTTATCTGAGTGACAGAATGAATTATATTAGATCACGGATGTGACATAGGATGCTCGTGATACGTGCGAAACACCGCTCGTGACTGTAGAAGAGGTCGAGGACGACTCAATTAAGAGAAAGTGAAACGAATTAATCCCGAAGCGTCAACTGATTAATCATTTTGGTCTTTGAGAGAGGGCCTAGGGAGTAAGAGAAAGATTAGATTTATCTAACTAAGTAGGTATTAATTTAACAAATAAATAATCAACTAAATAGAAAAAAGAAATAATTTTTTTGGGAGCGATTTTCATTGACGCAAATTGAAGCTTAATATGATATTTGAAATTAACAATTTTAGCAGTATATATTAAATAAACGAAATTTGTATTAATTGAAAAGTTTTTGTTTTGCCGAGAGTAGCAGAGTTGTTGATTCACAAAGAGAAACAAAGAGCTTAGCCTCTGCTTGATGCAAATAAACATACACACATATATACAATCGAATTTATATATCTGTATATATTATTTATTTGTTTGAGACTATAGTATCGAAGACTTGGTCTTCATCATCAGTCTTTTTTAATTATAAATATTATTTTTCATGAGATCAATACCATATGGCTATTGAAAATTTTCGATCTTTACTTAGCTGGGAGCCAGTTAAATTTTTAAATATCCATACGGTATTGACCCCATGAAAAATAATTTTTGTAATTAAAAAAGACTGATGATGAAGACCAAGTCTTCGAAACTATAGCCTCAAACAAATAAATAATATATATATATATATATAATTTCGATATATATTTGTGTATGTTTATTTAAATCAAGCAGAGGACAACCTATTTAATTCTCTTTGTGAAATTTGTATTTTTTTTATGTAAGGTTCCGTCCATAAATTTCATCACACACTAAGGGGGGGGGGGGAGGCATCTCAGATTTGTGACAAAATGTGACAGGGGCGCCCGGAGGTCTTAGAAATCGTGATGTCACAAAAATCAAATTAAAAAATTAAAAAAAATTTTAAGTATATTTTTAAAATTTATTTAAAATGCAATAATAATTGTAGGTAATAGTGAATATAGGGGCGTCCCTTAATTATGTGAGGCGATTTTGGCAATTTTTCGACCCCCCCCCCCCCTCCCTCCTCCCTTGATGAGATATCGAGAGATTTTAGATTTAGAAGACATAATAAATGAATTTGCACTTTAACTTAAAAATTCTAGATTAATATTGTATTAAATACATATGTACTTATATCTATATTATAACGTTGGAGAATTGATAGAAGGCAGCCCAAGAATAATGGAAAAATAAAATTCCGAATAAAATAAATTTATTATAATGTCATTTTGAAGAAGGAGAGAAGATCTTTTTCGGTTTTTAAGAGGATAAAAATGACTTTCCAATAAATTTATTTTATTAAGAATTTTATTTTTTCATTATTCTTGGGCTGCCTTCCTCCATCCAGAGTCCGGGGGAGCGAGGGGGGGGGGGGGGGGGTTCGGGCATTAATATATAGCTTTTAGCTGAAGCAAAAAGTTACCGAGCATCGCTCTGTGGTCAGGTACTTTATAATTATACAAGGACGCTTTTATCATCATCGCATTCTGATTATTGAACAAACATAATTAAAATTATTCATTTAGCAGGGTCATTATTATCCTCAATAAATATTACATACATATTCAGTTTATTCAAAATATTTTATTTAATAAATTAACTATCTAGACACACGGCATTGTGTCAGCCAAGTTCGGAAAAGAACTGGCGGCGTACCGGTCATGTATGTATTTAAGGAAAAAATCTAAAAAGTGAAACTTTCACTTTTTAAGTACCTAAAATGAAGGGATGAAATTTATTATAGGCTTAATTAACATAGAGTGAAAATACAATCAAGGTAGAATGCTGAAATTTGGCATACTAGTAAAGCTTGGCACATTAATACAGGAGGAAATTGAAAGACCGAAACTTTCCATTCTTCGGGGCCCGAAATGAAGGGGTGAAATTTATGAAAAACCGTCCGAGTTTTTAACAGATATTTTATGAGAAATATTCAATAACTATTAATATGTACTTATGTTTAAATGTAATTATTTAGATAAATAAAAGGAAAAAACTTTTCAAAAATTAATGATATCTGACCAAAAACATTATTGTAAAAAAGGGGAAAAGTTCGGTATAAAAGGCTTCGCAGACAAAAGAGTTGAGATCTAAACGGGTAACAAGTTCCATAGCAGTTGCTTAAATAATAGCTATAGGAATGTACAACATTCTTCAATTGATTTAAAAGAAAATTTGTTACGTTCTTTGATATTAAATTTATAATAACTTGGGAAGTTTTATATCCAACTAAATTGTTTGTAGTATAAAATAGAACAACTAGCAAAGCTAAATTTTAAGTTCATACTTTCTTGTCTGTGTCTTTTAAAGAATTATTCAACTAATTCCGTGTTAAACGAAAGATTATGTGATTTAGGTATAATTCATGTTGAAAAAAAATTGCCAAAACTTTAGAGGACATAATAAATGAATTTCCACTACAACATAAAAATTCTAGACTAATATTGCCTTAAATACATAATATATACTTATATCTATATTATATTATAACGTTTATATAAGTATGTTGAAATATTTTGTTTAATTTTTGTACTTATTCATATATATAAACAAATAAAAGGGTGCCTCACCTTTAAATGAATTTTTTTGCCCACCCAACATTAAAAATCTTGAAATTCGTGTGACTTAATTTATGATCACATGCGCTTCCATATCAACACTTAGAATGCGCTCCCTCGCGAAACTTCTATATTAATGAACATGGACAAAACACGAATTTCGTTTACGTCTACATGATTAAAATTAAAAGTTCACGAATGACCAGTCTTATGGTAAATTCATAAAATGGCTGCTTATATCATTGTTTCTTTTGTTGGACCTAATAAGATAATCAACAGTCTCTGTACTTTGTATTTATACATCTTCTAATGTTAATTGATACTCTATTGAAAAATTGATTCATTTGTCTCAATTTTGAAATCGCCCATTTTTTGTCCTTTTCTTGATTCACTCTTGTTAAAAATGATTTTAAGATAATTTACAAACAAAAAATGAAATTTCATCTTCACCAGGAAATGTTTTGTTATGTAATGTTAACGCATCTCACAATCTTGTTCTATTTAGTTTCTTCAAGATGGATCACAAACGTGATTCGGAATAAAAGTAAATGAAAGTAGATCTTGACGAAGTGAAGGAAACAAATCTTGTTTTTTGTTCTTTCTCAAATAAAAAAATCATAAAGCCATCATGCTATTGAACTCTTTAAAGACTCTTTTACTCTTAAAATATCTTTGGTTAAGCAATATTGAAAGACCACGACTCTCCAGTATTGAGGCACAAATGTTTAAGATACCTCTCTAAAGTAGACCATATTGATTGAAAAGATTTTGTTTTGCCGAGAGTAGCAGAGTTGTTGATTAACAAAAAGAAATCAATGAGGTTGTTCTCAACTTGATGCATATAAACATATACATATTTAAATACCAAATATAAAATATAATTTATTGTTTTAGAACTATAGTTTCGAAAGTTTAATCTTCATCATCAGTACTTTTAATTATAAATATTTTATCTGTTATTTATCATGGAATCAATTATGCGATTGGATATATAAAATTCGTTTTGCTGTCATACCAAGCTAGCCAGACAAACGATTGACTATATTGCCTTTACTGTTAGAGGTGTATCAAAAATTATAAATGTACTATTATAGTCATAAGTTTTTAATTTAATTGTTTATTTTCCCCATAGAGACGATTCAAAATATCAATAAATTCATTCAAAAATGATATTTTTTGCATTTTTGAACCAGAAGGTCTGGAGTAAAATGTATTTTATGGTTTATATAAATTTTATTTTAACCATATTCATACATTTGTATAATTTAACTAGGCGACTCGTGGACCCCCCAAGACCAAGCCAAATAATAAAAGCACTCATATATAAAATTAAAACATCAACATAAGAAATAAAAATATAAACATTCGTATTATTCGATGAAATATAAACTTTTTCCAATAATTCATCATTTTGTGATATATTGTTACAAAATTCTTCACAAGTATTGGAGAAATTGCACTTTACATGCAATATAGCCTTCAGCGTTTCTAAGCACAGTCCCGTCATTTAATAGCTATAATGGGTGCCCCTGATATTTAGACAAGTGAATTGGCAGATCAGTTAAGGGTATGTCTAAAAAAGGCTCAAGGCATTTCCCCCAGATGACGTTTTGGATCGGTCTCGTGCCAAGCGTTTTTTCATCAGGTAAAGACTACGGAACACTTAATCTCTCAATCAAAGTCACAAATTTAGGTTGAATTTTAGCACGTGACGGTTTTACAAAATATACTTGGGATCCCGTCCAGAGACTTTGTAAAAATGCAAACAATTAATAAATATAAGTTTTTTTAATCCACAAGACAAAAGGTTGTCAAATGTGGGTCACTTTGTGAGACATTTTGATGTGGAATAAGAAACCCAAATGTGGGACGTCTGGTCACTTTATGTTTGAACAATGTATTTCATTTTTCAACAAATTACAATCAGAAAAAAAGACCATATGAAGTTCAATTTTTAATTTATAATTAATATTTATGTACAGTAATACAGTACATATCTATGTATTATTAAAAATTATCACAATTTGAAATTTTTTATTCTTTTGCTACAAGTTGTACGAACAAAATTTTTAAAAATACATGTGTACGTATGAAATTGTATACATTTGTATTTTTAAAAATTTTTAACGTCATTGTTCGGGATCCGCGGATAATCGGGACTTGACTGTATATAAATATCCATTTTATATTTGTCATTTTTTTATTTTATTTTTTTATTTTATTAGGTGACCAGAGGCCATTCTCTTTAAATTACATAAAAAAATTATAAAACCACTTTACAATAAAACTAAAAAAACAAAAAGGACTTACAAAATGCAATTACAAATTACAAAATTAATAGATTATACATAATTCTTACATACATATAGAATAGAATAGAATTTTTATTGTTTTTTTTTGTACAAGGTACACAAACAAGTACATCATTATTTATACAGATCCAAAACACCTTACATACATATATAAAATATATATGTTAAAAAAAAATTAAAGTAACAATAAAATAATATTAATAACAAAGTACTCTTTAGATCTTGATATTAGCACGGACGAAAAATTGATGCACTGCTTTAACTAAATTCTTGGTGGGATTTTTCAAAACTTGTTCGATGCGTTGAATTTGTCATATTTAAGACTAAATTCTCCGTATAAATTGTTGAAATAAACAGTTTTGAATTAAATGGTTATTCATTTTCTCCCTTTCAAGACAAGGGGGTATTATAAACGAAATCAAATATATTTTAGGGTAATTAAATTGGTCCAAAATTGTACATTAAGGGGCTAGATGGCCCTACAGATACAATTTTTCTAATAAATAAAATAAATAAATAATAGCTAAAAAAATTATCAACCCTTGGTCTATATAAGTAATACTGATGGATTAACATTCTCTTAAGTTTTCTGTTAATTATAGTATACTAACATCAAAAACAACAAACAAGGAAATTCCTTCATTTCGTTTATCTGCCATTTAATAGCCGCTAAACGTTTATTAGAAATAAATAAATTGACAAGTGGAAGTGAGTGACCCCACCTAAGCCCCAGGGCTCTCCAAATGGCACTGGGACAAAATGGAGCAAGTGATACCAGATAACATCTCACTTTCCCTCTCTTTCCCTCTCGCCTCATTTATCTTTATCTGAGAGAAAAAGAGAGAGAGAGATAAGGCGGCAGATAATTGCTATAGCTATTTATTAGTGGAGAATTTAACCGATTGCTTATTTGTTTTAAACACAGATAGTTCATTTAGGGGAAATAATAATTAATGTTCGCCTTGGGGGGGAAAGACAAGCGAGTTGCCTAATCCAAACCAACAGGACAATGTGTTGTAATGGATAGAGATTTAGCAAACTTGCTCTACATGATGTTAAGAGCCTTCTTTCATCGCACCACTTTCTCCCGATTTTCAAGACGACCGGATCATTTATCACAAAAATCAGGGCAAGCAAGCTCGTGAAAAACAAATAGCAATAATAGGAGGAAATAAACTGCAACGGATCGCTGCTAAACTTTATCCAAAGTCATTTGAAATATTAATATGTTTATTCCTTTATTATTAATCAGATATCACTTGCAATTTTCTGTCCATGTTGACCAATTCTTATCTAATACTAGAGGAATAACGTTATTGCATTCCATTTTTGATGTTTTGACTATTAATGGCAACCTCTACTGAAAACGTAGAAGAATCGACTTAAAATCAAAAAGACTGAATTCTTTTATGGTAAACAATTCAAGCTTTAAAATATAATTTTACTAAAAACTTTATTTAACCTTTTTTGTGGTCCCCAAGGTACTTAATTAGAATATTAAATTTCATCAAAATTAGTCAAGTCATTTTCAAGATATTTAGAAAAAACTAAAAAAGTACTGAAATAAAGTACTAATGTTTGTGGATCGATATGTACCAAAAACTAATCAGCGCTTCATTTTGTTAAAGTAATGGAGGATTTTCAAATTCATTTCAATTGGTGCAACGGTGTGGAAAAAATCGTTGACGAAAAAAAACGATAACATCCATCCATACATCCATCCGCACGCACTTTCTGAAAAAATCTCACTTTTTGGCCTCTGGACGAGACCCCATGTAATTTTTGGCAAAACCGCCACGTGCTAAAATTCAACCTAATTGAACACTACAATTTGTGACTTTAATTGAGTCCATGGGTTCCGTAGTCTTTACATGAGGACCCTTTGAAATTGCGCTTGCCGCGAGACCGATTACAATACTTTCCCAATCCTTCGCATTGAATAAAGTAAAAATTAACTGAGACACGCATGATTCAATATGTTTGTGATCAAATTTATATCTTAATGTAAAAGTATTTTTTTTTTTAATGTAGAAACATTTCTTATTTCATATTTGGAGGTAATAAAGTTTTAAAGTATATTTTCAAATGAATAAAAACATAAAATAAATTAGTTTTTCTAGGGCTGATACCCCTAGCAATTTAAAGTATGTTCTAACAACTGATCTCTTCTCTTCCTTAGTGTTCTTTTTTCTCTTATGTTATCAGGACCTTCCCTGTTTGGAATTCCCCCCAAACATTTAATTAATCTTTAATAAAATAAAATAAAAAATTTAACAATTTTCTATGTTTTTTTATGTTAAGCTATGTGGATACTTTACATAGTGTTATTTTAGAAAAATTACAATTTTCCTTGTAATTTATTTTATTCTATTTTATTATTAATTATTTTTTCCTAATTTTTCGGCTGGTTTGACTTTTTATCGGTTCCGACTTGAATGGTTTCCGTCATTAGGATTTTTTCCCAATCCTTTTGCTCGCGCGTAGGATAATAAACGTGTTTTTCCGATTAATCTCGTGTCAAAGACGATCTGGATAGAAATCATTTTTCTCGATCGATTAACCGAAAAAAAATAATAAAAATAAAAACGAAGAAGAAGAAGAAGTAGAAAAGTGTAATCGGAGTCGAGAGAATCAATTTGAGATGGTTTTAACTTGGGGGCTACTTAAAAATGAGTGTACACGCGTGAATAATTGTGCCACGATCAATTTATCAGCAGCTTTCGGTGGTCGTATGATATGCAAATGAGCTGGCCAGTGAGCACCTTGGTTTCGATGATAACGCACAGATAAACCGGCAGACGCACACACCTTTCACGTCTTACTTGGAATTCACAATTTAAGAATTTCAAACCTGAATTTTTTTTTATCTCTTTTTTGATGAATAGACTAGTATCAATTATGTAAATTGAAATGCATTCACTTTCGATGAAACCGAATTTGATTCTTTTATTAAAAGAAATAATGAAATCCCACAGCTGTTTTAAACAACACTATACTAATACTTCTGTCAAAAATATGAATTGAAATGAATTTAGACTAGCAATAAAAATTGAATAATTTATACCAATTTTCGTTTCATCGAATTTACGGCGATTTGTGGAAATTCCAAGACCGTTTTATTAAAATTTTGATTTTGCTTATTTTTTATTTTTATTTATTTATTTATTTGTTTATGCTTTTCAACTTTTAGGATTTTGTTCGTCCCACTCAAGAAATAAATTCACTAATTTATATTAATTATTATTTCTTATTTAATCAATTCACTATTCAATTTCGGTCACCACTGGTTGACCATCTTCATTAATCTAAAAAATGAAACATTTTTACAACTTTTTAGTCAAGTACACAAAATAAAATATACAAAAATTACATTCATACAAACAATTTTGTTCAAGATTTGAAAATTTCACATACATACGATAAATATTTTATTCATTCATAGACATTCAGTAGTCCGAATCTATTTTAATCTCATGATCATTTATTTATTTTATTTAGTTTATCATAAGTCCTAAGACAAATTGTAATCGTGCTGAATTTTTGTTCAGTTTTTTACATGTCTTCATGTTTCAAGATCAAATTTGTGTGTTTGTGGGTGTCTGTGTGCCATCTGCCATCCAAAACCAAAGATAATGATACCACGAAATGTTAAACCTGATTCATCGCAGTATCGTTTTCGTTTTTTCCTTTAATATAGATATTTCCATTAAGTTTGTTCTGAAAAATTAATAAATTCTATGCACAAAGAGGGCGATTTCTAACTTTCGAAACCCCTCCGCTGTCAAATAAGATGCAAAATGAAATAAAACCCAATGAAAAAAACCCATTTTCCAATTCGTTTACTCATATGACTTCTAGGGACTATATCTTCCTTCTAGAAAAACAAATTCAAATTAAATTCAAATGAAAAGTAATCATTTTGCATGACATAAAGTTTTACTCTTTCTGGTAGGTTTCTGAATTTATTGAGTATTTATTTTTATTTATCACAGTTTAGTTTTTAAGGAATTTGATGATGATACTTGGTGAAACATTTTTTATCCAATAATTTTATCACTGTTTGGCTATTGACTCAAAAAAATTAGGAAAACCCAACTGGAAAAAAAAATTTGAAAATCTATATAAAACTCATTGATTCTAGCTAGCTCCCTAGAACTTCTGATTCAAAAAATCAGAAAATTTGAAAAAATTCTAATGGTCGTTGTCATAAGTGGTGGTATCGAACAATTTTAACTAATGAGCCGAAATTTGGCACACATGTTGTATTTATTAAATTGCAACTCTGTGGCATCAAACAACAACTCAGTCGTTGGAAAAAAAATTACCAGATCAGTAAAATTTGAATTTAATTAAAGTTTTAGTTTTTTCTTGGGTTGAGGGGAAAGCTTCTTCTATACAGTAAAACTATATTTACAAGACTCTCCTCGAAATCTGCGTTCTCTTTCGTGTATTCTCCTTTGATATACTATATATTACAATGTATAATTAAACTTACAAAATAATAATATATAATAATTAATTTTAATTAGTTTATGAATGGGTTTTTATTATTGAGATCCGACAATTAGATAAGTCGACTCTTCTTAACTTCTAACTTGTCTCTCTAGGACATTGACATTTATTTAGCAGATGTATATGATTATTTTTCCATTATATTATTCAAAATTAATTTGCCCTTCTTCATATAACTTTTATTTTATTATTTACCATAAATAGAAACTGATGTTTTTACTTTACATTATGGGGTAGGGTGAAATATTGTAATTGGGCATGAAAAAAGTGTTTTTTTTTTGTTTAGTATTTTCGAAATATTTCAAAACAGCTAAAACTATTTTGATAAAAAAAAAAAAAACTTATCGAATTCTTGGCGTTTCAGTCTACAATAAAGCTTGTACAAGGAACATCGAAAATATATTGTGTTGACAAAATGTCTCTTAGTACGTTAGTTTTGGGTGAGTGAAGGCGTGTGTTACCAAATTTTGTGTAAGCTAGTTCAAACACCAATAGGCTATCAAAATGAAATTTTATATTTTGTTATTTTATGTTAATATTAAGAGCTGATTATAGATTTTGGTTGAACTTGGACCAAAAATTAAGAGGGGTAAATACTTACAAAGCCTGGTGTTTACCCAAATATTTTATCAAAATCATTTAGAGCCGTTTTTGAACAATAAAGCAATTATGTCCCAACAAGGGGCGACATCCATTAAAATCATCAGAACTTGACCAAATTAATATAGTACTAATCGGAAACTATACTAAACCCAATGCAAAAAAATCATCAAAATCGGTTCACAATTGGAGAATAAATCGAGTAAAATAGATACAAAAAAAAAAAAAAAATTCAGTCGAATTGAGAACCTCCTTCTTTTTTTGAAGTCGGTTAGAAAATAGTTCAAAAAGTATTTTATAATGGAAATTTATCCCATGCTGTGGACCACCTTTTAAGCATATTTTTTTATATCTCTAAAGATCTCATATATAAAACAATATCTTCCTTATTGTTTGGCATCTTTTATAGATTTATTTATTTTTTTCATAGAAGATCCCCAACCAAATCACTATAATTTTCTTAGTTATAATATTCATTTTTAATATAAATATAATATATAGATATATATAAAGAAGGGAGAGGAAATTGTTGTTCCTTTTGGTAAAGATGGCCTGCGATATGGCGAACGGTTCTTTTGCATCCTGAGGGCTTTCAAATCATCTTTAACGACCCGGGGTTTGTATCTAGACTATTTTGCATTTGTGGACAGTCATGGACCAGTAATAATTGGGCTCGTTATGGAACAAATTCTCCAATGCCAAGTAAAGATTGTATCTGACACCTGTGTAAGTATCCAAAACTTAGCAATCGACTATCAATGATGCAGGCCAGTGACCTTTCCACCCACCTCTCGTATACTCACACTCATACAGTCACACACATATACACACATATTATACAGAGAGGTCATGTTCTCGATGACATGTGTTTACTACTTCTCACACACAATCAAGGAATAAATAAGGATCTTCGGACTATATTGAATTTTTTATTTGAAATTTTTTAGATTAATAATATAGTATTTTTACATTACTTTATAAAAAGTAAGGGAAAACTTTGGAATTGGTTGAGATGTTTAAATTCAAATTTTCAATGAAATTTTACTTTTTATGGCCTCTTGAATCCGATAAGACCAGTAATATTAATTAATATAGTAGCAGCATCAGTCATAAGACATTAAATAGACGGAGCCCCTGCTGTTTAGACAACTGATTTGGCAGATCAGTTAAGGGTTTGACTACCCTGAAAAAAAGACGCAAGCTATTTCTCCATTTTTAGTTTATCCAATGCGAAGCAGATAAACGATAAAGTATTGGATCAAGCCAAGCGCGTCTTCAAAGGGTCCTCAGCTAAAGACTACGGAATCAATCAAAGTCACAATTTAGGTTGAATTTTAGCCAAAAATTACATGGGGTCTCGTCCAGAGGCCAAAAAGTGCGGTTTTTTCATTTAGTTCGTGCAGATGAATGGATGGAAGGATGGATCTACGTAGTTATACCCTTTTTTTTTGTCGACAATTTTTTCCACATCGTTCAACCGATTAAAATGAAATTGAAAACCTACCATTACTTTAACGAAATGAAGCGCTGATTAGTTTTTGGTACATATCGGCCCACAAACATTAGAGCTTTTTTAATTTTTTCTAAATATTTTGATAATAGCTTAACCAATTTTGATGAAATTTAATATTGTAATTAAGTACCCTGAGGACCACAAAA
The DNA here is from genome assembly GCA_024734495.1 of Forficula auricularia. Taxonomy (NCBI): domain Eukaryota; kingdom Metazoa; phylum Arthropoda; class Insecta; order Dermaptera; family Forficulidae; genus Forficula; species Forficula auricularia. The sequence continues at coordinate 6,471,980 of JALMQS010000085.1, read as the reverse complement.
AAGTTATATAAAGTTTTTAGTAAAATTGTATTTTAAGGTAATTTACCCTAGAATAAGATAGTACCTACTTTTTTAAAAATTAAAAAAAAAAATAATAATAAAAACACTATCACTTTCGAAACGTATCGTTTCATCTTTTTCTTAAGACAAATTCATTTTCTTCATTCTTGTTCCAAATTCCAGTCAATGGAATCCGCCCATTTGTTCGCGATATGCTTACCTGCTGCTTTGCTTTCAAAACTTGAGATAAATTACGCAAAGCAAAAGTTTGATTGACTAGCAAACAAACGATATGTCAGATTATATTTGTAAGCATGGGGAGTATAAAAGGAAACTCTCCTGCAAGTGGGAAAAGTCACGCAAACGAAAGCAGGAAGCGTAGCCCAGCATCAAAAGTCACACCTTTTAGAAGATATTCTCAGAGGGAAAAATAGACCCTCTTTTACCGACACCATCACGAAGACATTTTTTAAAGTATTTAATCTTAAGCAGGGATCGATTCGGACAATTTATGACTGCAGTTAAATGGGATAAATAATAGTAAAAACGCATCTGTGAGAGCAACAGGGTCTTCGTGGCTCTGGAATTTCGGATTTATAGAACTAGATTATTTTTTTTATCTTCGAGAACGAATCAGCGTTAAATAGAAAATATGTTTTTCTTCTCAATGTGGAATTAATCGATTTTTAGTAAAGAACCAAGTCATGCAAATCTAGTGCTGGGATGAAAAAGAGCGGAATTAAGACCAGGTTCGTGAAACGAGAAAAAAAGAAAAGTGAAATGGTATAAATTGAAAGAAGATAGCTACTGATATTTTTTAATATTCCTTGAAAATCTTTCAGGTAAATTAATTTCAGTTTTTAAATATATTATGGATATTATGTACATACTTACTTATGACTTTAAGAAATTGAAATAAAAATATTAAAAAAAAAAAAATAAACCTTTTTTTTTAGTATTCGAGAAATTTCCATGTTATCTATCATGAATAAAAAAAAGTGGGGCTCCTTTTTGAAATGTATTTTGTCTCCAATTTATATGTCGTTTAACTGGAAAAATAGCACATTAAAGTCGTGAATTAATATCGTATTTTCTAACACAATCTCTCGACATTTGGATTATACTAATATACAATATTGACTCAATAGAAATAAGTCAAATTTCAATTACATTTTTCAAAATGTTTATAGCAATATTTAATTGAGAAACTAAATCTGAGTAGCAAAAACTTTTTATATTTTAAAATATTTTACAAGTCATAAATTATCCTGTTGATATTGAGATTACATTTTCTAAAGTTCAAATAATATCTTTCTTTATTAATTCCGGTAAATGATGATCTAATATATTGTAATCTCAAATCCGTATTTGTATAAACTTTAAAGAAAATCGGTTCGGTAGAAGTGGGTTAATTCGATCAAAACAATATACCCAAAAAATAGAGGAAATAAATTAAATAAATATGAATAATTAGATATTAAGCCAGTGAAAGATGTAAAGGATGAGGATGAAGACTGGCGAGATCTTTGATCTTTAATATATTCCTTATAAACAGGGGTGCCGTGACAAGTCTGAGTAGCCCTCTGGCTAGCAAGATGTCCGCCAAAGGCGGGCTTCGTAGTTGATTAACTTATAAAACTTATAATGTAAGTTAAAGTTTTGTTTTTAAAGCCTCATAGGAAGCATTGGAGCTAGAAAATTTAATTCTTTTGCAATCATTTTCTTGTTACCAATCTTTATTATAACTTCAGCTTCTCTAATATCCATACTTGTCCACAAATTGAGTTGTTAGGTAAAATGAAATAAGCGATTTTCAAATATACAAACATTCCTTTCTTCCTGCTTCCTTTTTTCCGATCCAATCCCAATATATTTTAACTAACTTCTTAGGCTTATCGTGACCTACTTCCATATTAATAATAATAATAATAATAATAAAAAGTAGATATTGCTAGCTCAGAAAGAAATTGATCGATAATTTTATTGTATTCTATTATTTATTACCTAGATATAGAAAAATAAAGTTCTCTAAAGACTATTAAAAATTGAAGAGCATGAGTTTCCCATTAAAGAACTATTATGACCTATATTGCTCATTGTAATGACCTTATTACTATTACAAATGGATTTCCCTATGCTAAAATGAATTATATTATTCATAGTTTAAGGTTTGAATTCTAAAATCCATGCAACTTTCAGCCTAAAAGTATATTTCTAGTTACCCTTAAGTGTCTCCTAAAATTTAGCTATCTCCAAACAAAAATATTTTTATTGACAAGACCCAAAAACAAGAATTTTTGGCTGAATCCATCTAGATAGCACATTGTTGTTGAAAAATACTCTTCAAATTAGATCACTGCATGAAACTTCTCTTTCGAATAACAGCTCAACCACCAAAGCATCAAATCGGCAATTTACAGAACAAGGAAAATTTTATTTCTTTGTCCGTTTGTTTACTAATAATCAAATTTACTGTTGAATTTCAGAACTTCCAGCAATACACGTCCATGAAAACTTTAGACTGACCTATTTTGTGGATTTGGGTTCAAATCGATTTGAGTATAAACTTGCAAGAAACTTAGTGTAATTCAAGCTTAAGATTTCAGGAATAAAGGGCATAATCCATTTTAATATTTCAATCCTTTATAGCGCCTGATTCACCAAGGTGCCAAATATTACTGTTCCCTTCCAAAAAATACTTGATCATGATCCGTTTGCGATTCCCACAAACGACTGCAAAAGCACCGTTAATTCAATCTGTTGAAAATTTCCATAGAAAAAAAATATTTTCCACCTTTTGCGTTAATTTTCATCATTTGATGAAAAGGGAAATAAAGAAACCGCGACAAGGAATCTGAAAGAAAAAAAGAAGAAGCGAGAATCGAAAGACTTTCACGACGAATAGCTGTTAATCCAGAAATACTTAATTTGATTCGGTAATGCTCACCGCAACCGGAGTTTTTTTCTTCTTCATTCTCTTTCAGCAGCCTCTGACTAGGCAGCAGCATCCGATCCACTATCCCTTAGCTATCTTTCCGGAGAATTTTTACGAAGAATTTATTTCTCTCATTTCGGGCGATTGAGGTCATGTTGACCTTGCGATGAGAGTGGACCTCTGTAATCACCATTTTTTGCCGAAAGGTCAAACATGATCTTTATCGAACTATTTGATCAAAGAGTGTTTTTGCCTTTTTCCGTGACTTGAAACTCGATTAATGTGATATAACTAAAAAAAACAAAATAATATTAATAAAAAATAAAGAATCCTGCTAAAAAAGATTTTTCATCTAAAGAAAAAGCTTTGTTGAAAGATAATAATAATTTTAAAAATAAAGTTAATTTATTTGTATCAAATGCTACTAATATTTTGTCATATCATATGAATTCAAGAAATTATAACCTAAGAAAAACATTTGAATACTTTCCTTTGAGTAAATTAGCGATTCTGACGGCTAACCGAAGGCTCCGTTCCTTATATCTTCCAAAAAGCATGAGATATCAAATCGGTTATTAGTTGTCGATCATAGGAAGAGACTGATGAATTTGTGGATTTTTTCATAATTTTAAGTTAAACCACTTCTGAACGCCGACAGGAACAAAATTCATCCAAAAATGACCTCTTTGGAGCCTTGTCATACAATCATTTTAAAGTAAATTAAATTAAAAAAAATAATAATAATAAGTCTAATTCTATTTAAGGAGAACTTTACCAGGATGCATCAGACTCCATGTTAAAAAAATATATTTTTATTTTAGACCCCTCAAAAAATTCCCATCCCCAAAAAATCTACTAAAATTTGAATACGATTTTTAATTTCACGAAAAATATTTACATATACTTAACTAATTTAATATAAATGTTAAGTTTGTATCTTATTTAGTTTACGAGCTACACTGCTCTGACGGACAGACATAACGACGTTGTAGAGACATCGAGAGACATTAATAGGGTCTCGATTACTTTTCAACCGAATCCTAATAAATCGATTTGAATTTGAATTTTTTAAATGAGTTTTTAAAGATGCATTAATGTGCAACCCAAGCTCTCTTGCTAGAAGGAAAGAGGGGTAATATAATTTTATAAACATTTTTAGGTTAGAATCTAAGTGAAATATGAAAATTTAAATTAGGAGGAAAGATTGCATGTGGGATACTACATACTCGAATGCCCTCTTAGGATAGAGATACTACCAAATTAAGGTAGTTCTTTCACAAATGCAAAAATTCAAGAAGTCTTTGAAACTTGGAATATAAGTCATTAAAAGCATAATACACATGCTGTTAAAATTTGAAGACGATTTACCACACCAAACATGAAATAATTGCAATTAAAAATGACATTTTTAACATAGAGTAGATAGGAAAAGGGTGGGGATATGATAATTATTTAATTTTTTTTCATTGAAGGACTATCACCATCTTGATGAAAAACTAATATTTGTTAGAATAATATATTCGGAGTAACTTAAAAAAAAAATCGAAATTACTTACCACGTAGTTTTGATAAAAAACAAAAAAAAAAACATATTTGGGCGACTATTTTTAGTGGATGGGATATAAGTAAGCACAATGGTTTGGAAACAATCGGCAAGTATGTGTGTATCTATATAGAGATTTCGTAGTGTGAGTGGACAGTTAGGTAAAGAAAAAATACCCTAAAATTTTAGTTCCGTTCATATTTATAGATTGGTTAAGAGGGTAAAACTTTTGGCGTGGATTGTCGCGAAAGAACCTCCTTAAATCACTGTTTAGATCTTCCTTCTGGCTTCATTTTAAAATTTAAAAATATTCTACACGTTCATATTATCTTTATTCGAATATCCCTTAATGCATAAAAAAAATATATTTTAAGTTGAATGAATAAAAATTAATAAATTTTGATTTATTTCTAATGAAGGTATTGAAGGTTTTATTTTTGTGATAATTTGATTAAAATTTGAATTTTTAGTGAAATCACACATAATTCAATATAATTATTTATTGAATAAGAACAAATAATACAATACACCTACGACGTTTCAATCGACTTATTCTACGATCGTTCTCAAGTATGAACACGCTCTCAGTTAACCTAAATTAGATACTCATGCTTGAGAACGATCGCAAAACTTCTTTGTTATATTGTATTATTTGTTCTTGTTCAATAATTAATTATAATTAATTATGTGTGATTTCACTAAATATTCAAATTTTTATTTATTTCTTTTAATATGCATACCATTCAACAATATCACCATATATTACGGAAATTTTCTGAATTACCTACATTATAACAACCGAATATTTAAACTTACAATATCATCTAAATGTATTACAATTATGATTCATTATGCCTCATTATTATGTATTTGTTACCAAAATTTTAGGCTTATATACCAAATCAGCACATTAGCTACAACCTTTCGATAGTTCGCATATAACAATTCAATTTTCTCTGAGTTTATATATTCTTCAATCACTATCCCTGAATCTAGAAGCCGAAAATTTCTCACTTCTTCGATTTGAAAAAAAAATGGTAGCACCAGAATGAACTTTCTTCCACCATTCTTTTTGGAGATATAGTGAGTATCTGAATTCAGACAGATACACAAACGTACAGAAAAAATAATAATAATTCCAAAAAAATTTCTCTCAATTCAGACGCTTGTAAACATGATATATAAACATTTTATCACTCGAATTAACTTTCTAAGGCCATTTTTTGTGGAGATATAGGGACTAGCTGAATTAAGAGAGACACAAATGGGCAGAAAAAATAATGTTATTGAATGATTTTTCTCCCTATTTAGACTTTTTGAAACACGATATGTATAATAAAGCCCTGTAAGCAGGTTTCACTCAACCCCGAGCGTACCGAGTAAAAATCAACATTGTTTACAGGCCCTAGTAAATGACCCAGTTCATTAAAAAGAATAAGACTTTACACCTATAGTACAAAATAATTGTAGCAAAATTGATTTTTTCAACTTCGCGGTAAGTTTTAAAACTCATACATACTTACTAGATAAATATAATGTGTATTAATTTTCAATATTTTGAGGGGAGTATTTTAAATACCTTATACTTTTTTTGTATAGAGCCGTTCTTTGTTTGATTAAATAAGAAGCGTTATGTGACAGTCATCTGTATACAACCTGTTCAATCGAAATTGATATCTTCGTTTTTGAAAAATCGTCACCGGTCGTGGGAGCTTAATTAGTTACGCCCAGGTGAGAATCGCCCTCGATATAGATATCCCCCCATTGGAAGTGACTCTCGTATGATAGCCCGGCTGTTCCCGAATAATCGAGTCAATTTTCCCGTTTATCTGCTGAGTCAACGGCAAGCAATTACCTGCGGGACAATTCCCGGGACAATGGCGCCCATTAACCCGGGGGGTGACCTTCGGCCAGAGTATCAATACCCCCAAAACGCCAGTCATCTTCAGCTGACAAATTTTCGCCCAAAGATATGCATTGTCAACTCAAGTGGAGAATTGAAAGAGAGAAGAGGCAAAAACACCTGTTGACACCAATCAATTCGGGATGTTTTGTATTTCCTCTGGCCAATCCTCATGCTATAATTAGTCAATATCATATACGATATATCGAATAAAAAGCAATGTAATCAAAATTTATTATTATTAGTCATAGGCGACAGGTGCTTGAAAGGAATTATTAGTTGTTCATTTTTTTATTCCTTCATCGCGCTCTGGTTCGGTTAAATTGCTAATAATCCATGAAGTACTGAAGAAAGAACGTTTTTATAATAGAAGGGGGAAATATAAGCTTTAGACTAGCATAGGGCCATTCTAGGCGAGAATAATAGAGAGAAGAAAAAAGGCTAATAAATCTAGATATGAAATGAAATTATTTTGCAAGATAATAATTCGTCAAAAATTAAGTGGACTACTAGAGAGTAAAATACCAAAGGTGCTATTCAAAAAAAAAAAAAAAAAATAATGGAAAGAATTCGAGATTTTTAACACACACTAACCCTCGGAACTATTGGCAAAAATCAGAGTCGCTAGTTAACTGAGAAGTAATTGAAGGTAACTATTATATTTTTGTGGTAGAATAGTAATTCTTTCCCCCGAAAATTTTTTGGCACCAAATTACAGTGGAGTGAATTCTTTATTCATTACATGTAATTATTAATTCTAAATAATCTTATAGATGTCAGGTTTGTTATTTTTGTAATATCCTTTCAAATTTAAAAAAAAAAAAAAAAAAAAAAAACAATAATCAATTTAAAATTGGGAATAATTAATTTTAAAATGAAATTAATCAATATTGAAATAAAATCAAACTACAGTGGCAGGGCCGTCTTTACGCAAAGGCCTAACAGGCAGGACTCCAGGCATGTTAGGGGCCCTCAGCATCGAGTAAACTCACTAAGTCCACACCTAATAAAATTAAATTGAAAGTTTATTTTTGCCGAGAGTAGCAGAATTTTTATAAATTAAAGGGCAAAATAAAAGAGTGTGTCTTCTGGGGGAGAAATAAATGCTTTAATTTATTTATAACGAGACTATAGTTTCGAAGGCTTTGCCCTCTTCATCACTCTATTCACAGGAATTGATGTGTGGAAGTGAGTAAAGCCCTCGAAACTATAGTCTGGTTATAAATTTTTTTTTTTTTTTTTTAAATAATATGTCATTTTACAATCAGTTCGATACAATTTGAACTATAACTGTTGATAAAAGATACATTCATTCTCTCAAACATTCAATATAGAGTACATTCATGTCTTGTCCACTCACTCATACACACAATACATGAAATAGGAAAAATCATCCAGTGAATCTAGGTGAAATTTGTTTTCCCAGTTGTTTATCGTATAGCGAGCGGTCTTCTGTGTCTAGGACATGGTTCTTCTTTAGTCTTCTTAAAGATTGGCTATTATCGAGTAAGGATATGACTGACGGGTTGGAGTGATTCTCTAGCTTATGAATGTATTTTTGGTAAGCAAGATTAGGGTTGTCTGAAATTAAATTCAGATTTCTGAAATACAATTGTGATTTTCTAATATTCAATTAAGAATTCTGAAATAAAATTGGGGTTTTCTAAAATTGAATTGAGATTTCTAAAATACAATTGTGATTTTCTAATATTCGATTGAGAATTCTAAAATACAATTGGGGTTTTATGAAATAACATGGAAAGTTCTAGTGGTCCGTGGACCATAGTTTGAGAAACACTGGCTTAATTAATTGAACTTAATGGTAATATATTTTTATGGATGTTTACATCATAAACGAACAACATAACACCTTCTGTTAAAACTATTCTCATTTCCGATGAAAATAAAATTGAAAAGTCCCTAATTTGCTACCTGCCTCTCTTATTGTAAGCTAGCCAGGTTTTGATTTTATTAAATTAAATTAAAAAGAATAATTTTTTCTATCAATTTGGGAGGGTGCGTGTTTTCATTTCAATTTAACAGAAATTTTCGTAGCGGTAATTATTCTGAAGATTCGTTCAATTGAATGCAAATCGCCACCATCTTCGGGTTGGCCAGGCTCGGATTTACGCTTATCTCTTCCTCTTGAACAAGTCGGAGCTTGTTCGCTGGGTTGCCGACCCACGCGGCGCGCGCCAGCCTAGTCCCGAGTCAATTATGTATCAATAATACCTATACAATTTATTAAAATTTTTCATTTTTGGATTTTATTCTTCTTCTTCGAGTGCCATACCCGAAACGGGTGTCGGCGCCTCTCCACATATACCTGTGCTGAGTGTCTTTAGCTGTTTTTACACAGATATACGGGACCTACTTTTTAACGCCGGTTCCGAACGGCTAATTTGGAGAGGTCACTTGGCAATTATACTCTTGGTAGGTTGCCATTACTTTCCAAGATCTGCCGAGATTCGGTCTCGAACCAGCGATCTCCGAGTCAGCGACCCAACACTCTATCCACTGACCCACAGTCGCCTCTATTGAATTTTATTACCATTACTCAACGAAACGAATATAGAAATATTATTTTCTTAGCAAAGTTTGACATTTTTACAAATTTTTAATTTATTACAATTCTCTAATAAGTATGAAATCTTGAATGAGAAAGTGATGAGGGTAGGTAATTTAATTACAATTTTTTTATTATTCTAATATGAAACTCATTTTTTTTTAGTTTCTCACAAATGAACACCTAGGTAGGTAAAAAGTTTTTGATAAAAAAAAAAAAAAAAAAAAAATTGCAGACTACAAGGTTTACAAAAAAACACCCCATGATAAATATTGTATTATAATATCGCCTGCCGGTGCTATTTCGGCTTTACTTTATCACTATTCTGGCTAGACTGTTAAATAGCTAATAAGTTCGATGTTGTGTAGATTTCATTATTAATGAAATAAACTATCGAGGCAATTTAACTATTTTTTTTAATTTCTCACAATTTTAATATAAAAAAAAAAATACCATTAATTTTATCTAGGTTGTAAGATACAATTACAAACATTTCTACTTTAAGTATAACCTTGGTTCTTATTTCACTAAAAATATATCACGCCTGCCCTATATATCCCGTTTTTGTAATAACCTGACATTGGCTTTACTTGAAACAAGCTACAGAATTTGTCTGGATCAGATCATCGTATATGGAAAGTAAATAGTAAAGTAATAAACAGTCTTTTGAAACTTGCCAGGATCAATTATTTTCATCGCTGACATTAAAGTAAACACGCCTCAGAAAGTAAGTTGGTAATACGCTCTATTTATTAGTGCTGACGAACTTTGTTTAAATATTATTTGGACTACAATCTTTGGGATAACCTAAAGGCGGAATTTCTTAGAATGTTCATTATAATACTAAAATGTTTGTAATTTTAAAATAAAACTAAATACATTTACTAAACAGAACTACAGAAATTCCGGTTCAAAAATGCAGCAAATCAGGAAAAAATCTAATTATCATTTTAGAGCTATGAGTGCAATCCAGTTCAAATGTTTACATTAATAGACTAAACATCTTTGTCAAATTTCAGAACTCTAGCTCAAACCGTTCACTAATAAAAAATCCAAATCTACAAAATTTGCAAAATATTTACTTTTTTCTTCTATTTTGTATTATAAATATCAATCATAGAAAATGTAATTATTATTTTCCTAGCTGCCTCTCCTCTCTCGCACAAATTAAGCACAATTATTACTAATAACAATGACTATTTTCAATTTCAAAATTGATTAAACTCATTTTGAAAGTGATTGTTCCCCATTTGGAAAAGTTTGGGATAGTTCTGCGAACATAGTTAATATAAATTGTATTCGGTTCAATCTTGTAATAATTGAAATTTTTACTCTTATTTGGCGTAGAGGACGAGGAAGCCTTAATACGGGCGAAACGTCACAAAATATAAACGATTTATAAGTATTTTGAAGTTTTGTTCATAATTCTCAAAAATATAAACATTTTTATTAAAGAATAGTAGAGGAAGGATTAATAATATGAAAATCTGCCATATATTGAAAGAATTTACCTGTTTTTGATTTAATGATATAGGTATTTGAAAAAATTTAAATTATTCTATTAGTATTTGAAAGAATATTTCCAGTTAGATATTATTAATCTTTGATCTTAAATTATTAAATTTTACAATCAAGAAATCCTAGGCTTAAGTCGAGTCGAAAGCCGGAAGTAATCAGTGAAAAAGGATTAAAGATGAAAGCACAAGTAGAGAATTGAAGAAATATTATATTCTGAAAATAAATGATTTAATAATTGCAAAATATCGCATTTTTTAAATGCTCATCTAACCCAAGATATATATGTATAAAATATGTTATATTTGAAAATTAATTTTTCATATTTTTTTGCAAAATGAGTAGTGTTCAAGTTGAATTTTCGTATTCTTATTCTAATTGAGCCTATCCAGAATCTCTGAACCTGTTTGGGATTAGTTCAGTGAACATAGCTAAGATTTTGATTTGGGACAGATTTTAAGATATTTTATTTTGAAAATAACTTTAAGTTTAAGACATTATCGTTTTTAGGGGTTTTACAAAAAAATAAAATTGGTAAACAGAACA
>JALMQS010000085.1:6420656-6447935 GCA_024734495.1 Forficula auricularia | reverse complement strand
AGTATACTATCTATGAAGGTACGTACGGTGTATGAATAATTATATCATAAAGAGATTGGACATCCATATCCCATGATGCTGGTCCAATGAACAAGAGAATTCCTAAGGAGAAATCAATGAGGTTGTCCTCTCATTGATGTACATAATCATTTACATATATACAGGAGCATCCGCAAAAAATTCTTTCACAAGGGTGAGGCAAACAAATAATTACATTATTAAAATTTTATTTAATTTTTTGAGTTTTTTCTCAAAAGTAGAATACAGTAAAACATTAGTGCTTAAATACAAAAACACATAGGGTACATCGAACATAGTGACTAGTGGCAGTCAAGGCTTTTGCAAAATTTTTTGCATGTGTACCTTCTTGCCCCCCCTCCCCTGCGGGCGCCCATTCATATAAATACTAGTATATATTATAGTATATTATTAATTGGTATACTCTATATATATATCAGTGGCGTTTGGTGACTTTTAATCCAGGGGATGCTGTCTAAAAAATCCTTCATTTTTTGATATTATATTTTAATCTTAGCTTTTTTTTGCAAATTTCATCGAATACATCACCATTTTCGTTATTTTCCAAATTCAACATTAGATTTTGGATGAATCAACCTTTCCTATAAGAAAATCTTAAATTTCTTCTAATTCTATTGCTATAAACAAGCCATAACTTGTTTATTACATTCTTAGTTATTTCCCATATTATATATTGAAAGTTCTTAGAAATGAATTAGTCCAAAGATTCTCGAATCATCTTTATTTATTCCTTTTTTGTATTATTTTCCTCAGCGAGAACAAATTTTATTCAACTTAGGCTCGTCTGGACTTGTCTTTGACATGCTTGAACTGGAAGATATACCAGGCAGGGACTACAACATGCGCATAGTTAAGGGGACAAGGGGGCATTGCTCCTCCCCTATAAAACTCCTTGCCCCCACTAGAAAAATCGAGTCAATATCACAATAACTATTTATGCTATGAGATTAATTTTATACTTAAAAAATTAAGAAAACTACAGATTGAAAAATTAAAAAAAAATTAACTTCCCATATAGCCCAGTAAATAGCGGGGTTTTAGCTTACATTAATTGCGGGAAAAGATTTTTTTCTAGGGTCGTTTGGTATGGTATGGCAAATCTAGGTTTGCAACCTCGAAAGTTTTGGGGACAATTTTTGGTGGCCGAAAAACCTCGATATTTTCGGACTTTTTCCAGTTTTTGACTAGAAAAACGGTCCATATTTTGAAAATAACCGTTCTAATTGTAAATTAAAGAGGACAAATTTTTGCGTCGATAAAAAAAAAGAAATGCAAAATTGGTCCAGTAGTTCGATTTTTAATGGGGATCCAAAAACAGCCCCTGGATCACTTTTAAATTCCCTAAATCTCGCACTTTTTTCGATTTTTGGTCATGAAGGATCACGTTTTGAACAAAGACACGACTCGATAAATTATTAAACTAGATTAAATTTTCCACAATCTAAACAAAGTTTCATATTAATTGGATAATCGTAGCCCGTGCCGCAATGAGGTTGAATTTTTGAAAAAAATGCAATTTTTTTCAATAAATTGCAGTTTTTCCTTCATAAAATAAAAACCACTCATCCTAGAAACTTGATTTCTATCTCTCTTTGATTTATAGATATCCTACATTTTCCTGATCCGAATCCTCAAAAGGGTCATGGAAAATCCTGGATATCTATAAATCTAAGAATTTTATAAAAAAGTTGTCCAAGTAAACGTTCAAGTCAATAAGATTTCCTACAGAATGAGATAAAAATCAAGTTTCTAGGATAAGTGATGTTCATTTTATGAAGGAAAAACTGCGATTTTTTGCAAAAAATTTCAGCTTTTCAATACTTCACCCTCATTGCGTCACGGATTGCCATTATCCAATTAAGATGGAACTATGTTTAAATTGTAGAAAATTTTATCTAGTTTAAAAATGTATAGAGTGGTCTTTGTCGAAAACGTGCTCTTTCATGGTCAAAAAGGGAAAAAAGTGCGAGCTTTGGGATAGGTATTCAAAAGTGATCTGGGGGGCTGTTTTTTGGATCCTCATTAAAAATCGAACTACCGGACCAATTTCGCATTTCTTTTTTTAATCGACGAAAAATTTAGTCCTCTTTAATTTACTATAGGACTGTTATTTACAAAATATGGATCGTTTGTCTAGTCAAAAACTGGAAAAAGTCCGAAAATATCGTGGTTTTTCGGTCACCAAAAGTTGTCCCCCACACTTTCGAGGTTGCAAACCGAGATTTGTCATACTATACAAAACGATCCTAGAAAAAAAATATTTTTCAGCAATTAATGTAAGCTGAACCACTTTTTGGATCCTCTATTTACTGGGCTAATGGGCACCGAGAATTTGCTAGTTTAAGTCAATGATAAAATATATGTTCCACGCGGTCTCGCCGCAGCGAGTTACGCCTGTCCTAGTTTTTATTTGATTATACTTTTAAGTTTTTCGTTAAATTGAAGGGTTGGTTTTGTCACAAATATAATAAAACAATAATTTTAATAACTATTTGAATTATTTAATTACTTTACTTTTAAGATATATCATTGTAATATTCAAAGTAACCATTCTTAATACTGGAAGTGAAACGTTAAAACATAATCTAGTCATCTTAGGCCGTTTCTACTCACTTTATCTACCAGTTCAACTTTTCAGCCTGTGAACCACGCAACCGCCAAAGCTTAAATTTAACCAATCCACTAAATGGTAGTAATAAGTAATAATAAACCACCCTGACTCTCGTAATAATACCGTAAGCCATCGTAGAAATAATAATTCATCCTAATCGTTCTAATATAAAAACTATGGGAGGGCCTCATTTTTTTACTCAGTACGTTCAGCAGGCGAATCATGAAGAAACATTTAAAGTATTTTTTTTCTGTATGTGTGTCTGACTCATTGGCATCTAAAACTCACGATAACTAACGAAAGAAAGATCGTAGAAGATCTTTCTGATATCAAAGGTTTGTATTTCCAAAACCAAGAAAAATTGAACTTTGCAATTTCGGTTCAAAAAAAAGCAGACAATTTAAAATTATTATATTAGAAGCTATGTACGGTTGCAGCTAATGAGCTGAAATTCGGCATACAAGATTGTATTAATAAACGCACCTTTATGCCATGTTTCAACATTCTATCTCAAACCAATCGCTGGCGAAAATTGATAAATATCTAAAATTTTCAAAAATTGTACTCAAGAAATCTACCCTAGTATAATTTATAATTATAATTAAAAAATTCTAATTGCAAGCAAATGACTTAACGCCCCTGAAGGCTCAATGATTTATGAGGCGATTCACCCTGTGTCCCGGGCAGGTGTCCCGGAACATGTGGGTCTCCGGGCACCCTGTCTCGATTCGTTAATTAGAATGACTGAATTTCTGTGTCTCTCCCTCAAACACACAGAAACACAGTCTGTTTTAGCTAATCGTAATGGATTGGCGGGATTAAATTAATGTGGGGGTGGCGGTCATCATGAGAGAACAATGAATAATGCAAGTTTAATGTTAGCTAGGATTTGAAAAATCACACAAAAAAAAAAGAAAAAATGAAATTGTCAACTTAAATTGGTCAAGCAAAACCACTTGTAATGATCATTATCTAATTTTGTTTTCAAATAAAATTAGAAAAGAACTTGACTATAATTTGTCAAAATTTCAAAGAGATTTTCATTCGTTTTTCTGAATCCTTTTTTTATTCTCATACATTTATATATCTACAAAAAACAAAAAAAGAAAAAGAAACAAAAAATTCTTTTTGTATACAATTTTGACGAATAGACAAAAAAGAAAGATAAAAGAAAAAAAGAGTTAAAAAGTGAGGAAAAAATAGCTGAGTTTATCCATAAGTTTTCAAATAAAATTATCGAGAATTATTTCAAATTACATTACATGGTTGAATAAACAATTTCGATAATTGGCTTGCCTTAAAAGTCTACTTTCGAAGGACTTTTTTGAAGATTTTTTTAGTTTCACATTTATTTCTTTTGCAATTCTGCTAATATGGTATATTTATTTGCAACCATAGTTTCGAAGGTTTGAGTTTCATCGTCAATTTTTAATTAGAAATATTTTACCTGTTATTTCTCATTGGGTTAATTACTCGATTGGATATAGAAAATTATGAATATAGCAATATAATTGTTGTTATAGTAAGCGAGCGACATAAACGATTAAATTTTTAATATATCAGTGAGTGAGATATTGAAGCCACGTCATGGTAAATATATGTTTATTTTCATCATCAGAAAACAGCTTCATTGATTCCTCTATATAATTAAAGAAGACAATAAAAGAGTGTGGTGTCTTCTGGTGGAAAAATAAATTTTTTAATTTATTTATAACGAGACTATAGTTTTGAGGACTTTGCCCCCTTCATCAGTCTATTACAATTGATTCACCGGAACTGATGTGTGTTTCACTGATGAACGGTGCAAAGTTCTCGAAACTATAGTCTCTAGGGTGCACCTTATTTTGGTTATTTTCAAATATTTACGCGGACAGGGGTTCATATGGTTCTAAATAAATAAAAATATCCCCCAAGTTTCAAGTCTCTATCTCAATTTTAGCCTAGTGCTATACAGCGATTAATTTTCCCATCTAAATAACATGGGGTTTTTGGCATTGAACGATCAATTTTTTATTCCGGCCAAAGTAATGGTTCAAAAAATTTGAGACTCTGTAGACTTTATCATTATAATAGTACCTATCCTTAAGAATTTTTACAGATTTTTAGCTATTACAATTTTGGAGTTACATCTAGATAAAATTCTGCTATATCTTAGTATTAGTAAGTTATAGACTCCAAAATTATAATAGCTAAAAATCTGTAAAAATTCTGAGGGATAGCTACTATATAGTCTACAGAGTTCCAAATTTTTGAACCATTACTTTGGCCGGAATAAAAAATTGATTGTTCAATGCGAAAAACCCCATCTTATTTAGATGGGAAACTTAATCGCTGTTTAGCACTAGGGTTAAAATTGAGATAGAGACTTGAAACTTGGGGGATATTTTTTTTTATTTATTTAGAACCAAATGAGCCCCTGTCCGCGTTAATATTCGAAAATATACAAAATGAGGAGCACCCTAATAGTCTTGTTATAAATAACTTTAAAAATTTATTTTTCAAGCAGAAGACACACTCTTTTATTGTCTCCTTTAATCGATAAAAAATTCTGCTACTCTCGGAAAAAAAATCTTTCAATTCTCTTTATAGTACATTAGGGTGGCTTTTATTTCCCCTATCGGTCTAATTAGTCAACTTTATACTTTCTCCAGCTTCCCAATATCTTTTTATTTGATACTCAAGATTAATTTTGAAACTATTTAAGAATTTATTAGTTGTAAAATAATTCGTGGGTAGTCAATCGTCAATTTCTTTAATAAAATTATCATTAAAAGTGAAGAGTCAAGCCATGCTTCACTTTCAAGCGAAGATATTAAATTTCATATCATTGGTGCTTATTACTTATAAATTTCATTTTTTCCTCACCTCTCCTCTCTGTCCTCTTTCTGCTGAGCCTGATAAATCAAGATTTAATTAAAAAGAGATTGAATTTCTTAGAACACGACCTTCTCTTCTAATTAAAACATTAGATTAATTAAATCATAAACTAGATTGAGATGTATCAATGAAATTTGATAACGACCCCAAGAAATCGTTAAGTCACGGTTTCGTAACAAAAATTACGAGGATATATCTTTATCATCTAGTAATGAAAATGTCATTTTATATTAAAAATATGAAATAAAATAATGGCTCTTAAATTCTTTATTTCATTTCATTTTTAAATGGAGCAGTTTACTTGGCTTTCTATTCAGATTCATTTTATATCTACTCAATTTCTTAGATTATACAAGGTTAAAATTAACCTCTCTCTCGAATATGGCTCGCATCGATGAATAGGGCTCTCGAGTTCTTTTGCCACCCTGGATCCTAGATTAGTGCAATAAGACTAATAGGAAATACTGCCTTATCTAGCTCGCTCAATTTACCTACTAGGTCTACCGTAGAACCACCTTGCCTCTTTAATCATTGGAGAAAATCAGCATTCATTCTCGAAAAATATTGGTTTCCCTAGTCCCAAAAGTAAATCTCAGAGAAATTAAAAAAATTAGGTTTCTTATTTTCTCGAGATTTCACAGCAAGGTTGTAGCTCAAGTCGGCCCTCAATAATTTTTAAATTGCTCCAAATTCAGGAAAGAAAACGTTAGTAGAAAATATTAGCTAATTTTTTTGAACATTATACTTCATATTTCAGTTTTACTTTTATCTCTGATCACTTGTTATACTTTCTAGTCAGGAGGCCCTAAAATTGAATTCATTGAAAGTTTTTTCTTCATTGTGTTTGAAAATGTCTGAAAAATAAACAAAAAATTATTTTCAAAAATATGTCTGAATTCAGATACCCACGAAAAACGAAAAATTATGTAAAGTTCGTTCTAGTGCCAAATTTATTCTACTGAAGAGGGGATCTTTCTAGATTTTGAAATCTCTAGCTTCAAAAGTCGCAGTTCACAAATTAAGAAAATATTTTTTTGAATAATTTTACCAAGATTTTCATGATAAATACATATACAAATATTTTTTTACATCAATTTATTTATTTTAAAATTCACTAAATCATTGGTCGCCAAAGCGGTCAATATCGACCCCTAGTAGATATTTTATTATTAGGATTAAAAGGAG
The DNA here is from genome assembly GCA_024734495.1 of Forficula auricularia. Lineage (NCBI taxonomy): Eukaryota > Metazoa > Arthropoda > Insecta > Dermaptera > Forficulidae > Forficula > Forficula auricularia. The sequence continues at coordinate 6,441,223 of JALMQS010000085.1, read as the reverse complement.
AAAAATTAAAATACAAAGATTTTTTAATTTACTCTATATATTTCGAGCTCTTAACTCATCGTCAGGAGAACATTGACTGAAGATAATATAAAATAATCAACAGAATTTATTTTAATATGATGGACAGTTATTTATGACTTAGTGTAAATATAAAAGAATTATCAGGGGATGGGATGGCCTTAGAGCCGAAAGAACAGATGCTGCGGACAGAGGGCTAAACTGGGAATAAAGAAAAGATATTTATACTTGGAAGTTGCCGAAAATTATGTATGTACCATAAAGGGGGCAATAAACTATGGAATGTGATGAGGATGCATAGTGAAAATTTCCATCTCTTATTTTCTATTTAAAAATAAAAAATAAAACCCCCCCACCATACATCCTCATCACATTCCAATTCAAATTAAATATCATTGATTAAAATGTCAATTATTGGTGAAGTTTTGAAGTCTGTTTGATTGTTCAAGATGTTTTGATTAAGGTGAAACACCACCAACTCCAACCTAATTTAATTTTAACAATGTTTCACTATAAACCAACACCGCGTTCCCTAAATTTTATTATTAGGGCTTGATAGAGAAATATAAGACATCACTGTAATTTTATATTTCATATATTATTATTTATTCCTTATATCAAAAACGTAAAGCTAACAAAAAGGCATTCCTTTGACTTTTTAAGTCAATATAATAATATTTAATTTATTTATACATAATATATATGTGGGAAATTTTTTAATGAATTGTATAATTTCTGTCTAAGATCATATGTTTGGCAAATGTGTGTGTAGGCTTTCTTCCCATGTGCGCAGGGAAGTCGCTCCCTTTCTTCTTAGCCGGGTATTGTCCCTAAGAACTTTATATTCAGGCTAAAAGCATTCTGTAATAAATATTATTATGACAACTTATTTTGATGGGTTGTCGATTGACAGTGCATCCCCACTACCACTCATATGCATGTGTGAATGTGAGTTGCAAAAGGCAGTTGACAACGAGAGTTGCTAGTTGCTAGTTCTTAGTTGATTTTTTAAGATGACATGGTTGTCGATTTGAGTTGACCCATTACGATGTATTAATTAAAAGAAGATGATGTTTTAAGATGATTTACCCCTAGACAAAATCCGTAAGCCCCCTTTTTGTAAATAAATACTTTTAAAATACGTGTGTTATTTGACCCCTACGATCCAATAAGAGTGAAATCCCCCCTACATTATTTAATAAATACTGCAACTATAAACTAAACAATATAAAAACTCACACAAGCCTATTTTTTGCCTGGCCTATTATAATTACGTAAGATTAATCAAATAAAAAGGTAGGATGAAAGGGGCAAAGCTCTCGAAACTATAGTTTCCCTTTAAATAAATTTAAAAATTTATTTTTCCAGCAGAAGAACACTCTTTTATTGTCTCCTTTAAAATAGGGAGGGCTAATAAAAATTCGAAAAACTCTTGAAGAGGTGGTCAAAGAAGTGCACTAATTAGTTTATTAGAAAAAAATTATGTTTTGAAATTAATTAAGAAACTGAATTTATCTATAGTTAATTAAACAAAAAATAAATTTTAAATAGTTTATTATATTTAAATTTCTTACTACGGCGACTCTAGCAGAAGAGAGTAACGAGTTTCGTAATTTTTTTCTTTTTTTTTTTCTTCCAATTTTAAATTTTAAATAATACAAATTCAGAGTTATTTATATTATTAGAAATTCTCTGGGGTTGACTAACAAACAGTAAGATCGGCTACATTATACCCGGCGGTTGACTTCATTAATTATTTGATTAAATTCATCTATCTTTGTACCTTCTTTCTTTATTTTCCCCCCCTTTGATAAATTATCCGTTAATTTTCTTTGAATTTAAACTTTAACATTTATTTATTTATTTGCAATCTCATTTATTTCCGAAAATACAAATCTTTTTACTTTTTAACAAATAACAAATGGTTGTTGTTGTTGTTTGTGTATGAGAGAGTTAATTCGATTCTCTCCCCTTCCGGCTTAAAATTCCGGCAAGCGTAATTAATTGGCCGCCGGTAGATTAAGAGTCCGAGCCAGCAGCTGCCGGCTTTCTTAAAATGCTCCCTCTCTTAATCACTTAAGTATTTTGGGAGTGATTCACTAATTCAATCTTGGTGCATGGAGGGTTTTTAAAGCCGATTTAGTGGCGATCTGTCGCTGGGAATTGAGAAACCAACACCAGACAATAACACAGTGCAAAGAAATTTTTTCGATTGGAATTAATCATTTTCGGATTAGCGAGATTATCGTTTTTACTTCTCGGAATTCTCGCGAGGATCAAGTTTCTACATTAAGCAAATTGTTCCGATCCCGGATTCTTCTTCTTTTAAGTGCCATATCAGGTCTCTCTGACGTTTCGGCTCCTCTCCACATATACCAGTGCTGAGTGTGTTTAGCTGTTTTTACACAGATATACAGGACCTACTTTTTAACGCCGGTTCCCAACGTAGTTTGGAGAGGTTACTAGGCAATTATACTCTTGTTAGGTTGCCATTGCTTTCTAAGAGGAGGTGTCTGCAAATATCTGATCTGCCGAAACTCAGTCTCGAACCAGCATACTTCGAGTCAGCGACCCGACACTCTAGCCACTGACCCACAGTCACCAAATCATATTAAACATAATTTACTGTACTGTACAAAAAAAATTATCATAAGAAAATTATTTGAAAACAGAAATCATAAATCTAAATTTTAAATAGATGCTTAAGTATTGAGAAAAATTTAATTTACTCCTAGGTGAAACATTTAGTAAAATTTGTGAAATCTATCTAGTAATATAATTTTAATTGTATTGTGAAAGATTTAGTCTAAAACCAATGTCTCTAATAATATATTAAAACACTAAGAAAATATTTCAGCCAAATTACAATAGTTCATTTTCATTTTTTAAATATGTATTTTGAATTCTCTTTACCACACAGGGGTATGGTCAAGTATTGTAATCGTGCATGAAAAAAGTTTTTTTTTCCTTCTTGTTTTCGAAATATCTCAAAAACGGCTGAAACTATTTTGATAAAAAAAATTGAGCGAAACCAGGGCATTTTGGTCTACAAAAAGCCCTTATAAGTGAAAATCGAAAAAATTATATTTTTTGAGATAATAATTGTTTTGTCAAAATGTTTGTTAGTTAGTCTGTTAGTCTGTGCGTTACCAACTTTTTGTGGGCGAGCTAGCTCAAAAACTAGTATGAATATCGAAACCAAATTTCCCACGTAGTTTTGGTCCATTGAGATTAAGAGCTGATTAGATTTTGGTCCATATCGACCCAAAATTAAGGGGGGTTGAGGGTTGAGGTTAAAAATTAAAAATCTAGGCCATTTGAGCAAATTCAACCAAATTTTGTATACATAATCAGTGGGAACCCAGAAGTCTAAAAATGCAAAAACTAACTGCCCAAAATGGGGGGGGGGGGGGGTGTTGGGTCAAAAAATGAAAATACAGGCTCTTGTATCAAACTCAACCAAAATTTGTATACATAATCAGTGGGTCCCCAGGAGTCTAAAAATGCAAAAACTAACCCTCCTCTCCTACATGATTATAAATAATTTTATTAAATATTAAATATAAGTGAGGGGCCAGGTTGTATGGCATAGGCATGTGGATGGTCACATCAGAACACTTCAGCTTATTTTAATCATTCAAAATGGTCGTAAATCTTTTTTTCTGAATATTAAAATCACTTATTTAATAAATTAAATTAACGTCAATTTCAAGAAAATGTAAACTACTTTTATACTAAATTTTAACATAATTGGCCTGCTAGTTTCGGAAATATATTATTAAAAAAAAAAAAAAAAAAAAAAAAAAACAACGGCAATGCATGTGTGATCTTATGGGAAATCCGTGAATCTAAAAGATTATTATTGGTAGAAAGTATTTATATTTATTTTATGAGTGTAGAAAAATAGCTAAATGTATTTGCTCTGTATGGCTATATGTATGTGTATTTGTTGATTCTATATTTAAAATTTATCTTGTATAAAGTATTCAAAGCCTTGAGAGAGTTGCCTGCGAGATATGCAACCAGTCAGTCTGTCTCATTCCATCGTGGGAATTGAAAATCTCTTCAGACTTTAAATCTTTCAGAATGAAATCAAACTTAGGCACTTACTTAAGAATTAATTATCCATCAGTCAAAGGATATATAATTTTATTTATTTATTTTATTTTATTTAGATTCAAAAACGATACATAAAATTGAAAAAGGCCGTCGCTTTGATAAATGTTAATCAATAAGTTTATTTTTTATTACTAGCTAATCAATTTTTTCTTTGTTTCAGGTAGGTGCAAATTTATCTTATACATCGATATATACAAAGGAGCGTTTAGGTAAGTCTTTAAATTTTAGTCCCTAATATTTGTTAACTTATGGTAAATTTTAAATAAAATATAGATGCTTCCTAAACTTATTTTGGAATTATTTATTAGTGAAGATAACAAATTGAATTACAGCTGAAAAAACAAATGGTACTAGAACTTTTATTATATTTCTTTTGGGTTATTTCTTTCACTAGATGCGTATTTCTAAAAAAACTTGATTAAGCCAGAGCAATGACGTCAGCGCCATCTCAGTGCTATTATTTATATTTAACATGTTTCGAAAAAATCATCGTTAGAAAAGTAAAAAATAGTTGAAACATAATAAGTAAAGTATTTTTAATAAGATTGGAGTAATTTTTGGAGAATGACTGATAAGTGAATTAAGTGGATATCGATGAGGTAGTCCAAAAAAGAAGAAGATGATTTACACTATCTTTTTATTCATAAAACCGACGTTTCGGAGGCTATTCCTTCCTTCTTCATGGTTTTGAAAAGTCAGTGAAGGAAATCCAATGCGACATTCCCCTCTATATATTATTGTTACTGCCACTGAAAGAGGAGGCAGAGGGGAATGTCGTAAATTATCTTCTTCTTTTTTGGACTGCCTCATCGATGTCCACTTAAAGCATTTTTATTTAAAAAGATACTTGAGAGAATAATTATTCAATATATATATTATATCAATCACAATCAAAAATACTTATTGAGAGGACTAAAATCGTATATTTTTTCTTTTCGTCGTCACGAAAATTTATCCTAAATACTCATTTAAATAAAACTATAATTTTCTTGGAAATGAAGTTTTATTTTCCTATCATAATCTAAAAAATTTCATGTGGAACTCTTTGTAAACTATTCTTTTGAAGAATGATGAAAAAGAAATACACTCAAGATATTTTAACGAAATTATAATTTTTGATTTCTTATATTAAATGCTCATTTAAATATAATTATAATTTTTTTGTGAAAATGAAATTTAATTCTTCTATCAAAATAAAAAATTAAAAAATTCAAATTGGAATCACACTGTAAACCATTCTTCTTGAAAAATGATACAAAAAAGTTTCTTTTGGAGATATTTCAACTAAATTATATTTTTGAACTCTATATAAAATACATATTTAAATTAATGTATACAATTTTTAAATATATAGGAGTTTTGGAGACGGGGGCTCTCAAAGTTTTGAGGGGGCCTTAGTTCTTATTCTCTACTATTTACACTAATTAATACTCGGTTTGCAGTTAAGTACTAGGTAAAAGTGACGTCAGCGACACGCTTGACTAAAGCTTATAAATTTAAATCTAACAAATAGTTCCGAAATTAACCATTCAAACACTTCGATTAAAACTCCGCATTCAAATCTTTACTTATCATTGGATAATAAAAAATTGATATTTCCTTGATAAAAAAACAAAAAAAAATAACTTCACCTCCGCAAAGGACCATAAAATCTCCCCCACCAACTTCTCGTTCTTTTTATCTCTCTCCATTAAATATTTCGACTATTTAATAGACTTTAGTCTGTCCTTAATTTTATGGCTAGCGCGCAACTTTTCCATATTTTCCAGCAAAGTTCGACAATAAACTTAATTTTTATCTCGTTTTATTAATAAAAATTATTTTTTCTATCTAATTTTTAGTCAATTAAAACATTTCGATAACTTTTTTTGATGTAGATATATTTAAATAAAAATAATTTTCACCGATTCTACCTTACCCTTATAGATTAATCACAATTGTCTACAAAATGCAGAAACTGGGCTATAATTACTTCAATATAATGCAGAATACTTTGATCACCGAATCTTATACTTATCTATTATTATTATTATTATTATTATTATTATTCGAGATAAGTGATAATTTTATATGTTCAAAGTTCTGACAAGTACAAAAAGTTTTTTGTTTGATTTTATTCATCACATTTTTTGCTTAATTACTCCCCTATATCCTATGTTCTCTTTAGTTCAATTGAAAATAAGCTAATCTCTAATCGGGAAAGATTTAAAACATCCAAAATCTCTTAAGCCGTTTTTAAATGGAAAAAACTTTCAAAAAGGCAGTTAAAATTTTTGAAAATACACATTTGAAGAAAGAAAAATTGTCTGGGACCGCGGAGAAAATATTATAATTCTATTGATATTTGTTATTCAAAATAAACTGCAACGGATCGTTGCTAAACTTTATCCAAATTCATTTGAAATATTAATATATTTATTCCTTTATTATTAATCAGATATCACTTGCTATTTGCAGTTCATGTTAACTTTAATTCAAAAATAATGGTCGATTCTCATTTAACAGTCGAGGAATGACCATTCTACATTAGATTTTTGACGCTTCGATTATTATTGGTAACCATTGCTGAAGACATGGAGGAATCGACTTAAAATCAAATATAACGATCGATTCTTATCTAATACAAGAGAAATAACCTTATTGCATTCCATTTTTGATGTTTTGACTATTAATGGCAACCTCTACTAAAAACGTGGAAGACTTAAAATGAAAACGACTAAATTCTTTTTTGGTAAACAACTCAAGCTTGCGCGGTTGCTATGGCTACTTATAAAATTTCCTCCCAAATTTTTAGCATTTCACAGAGAGAAGCCTATCTATTTTTACTTAAGTTAGGCTTTATTAAAACGATCAAATGAATAAATTTTAAAGAATTTAAAAAAATAAAAAAAAGTACTCTAGAGTAAAGTACTTTAAAATACAATTTTACTAAAATCTTTATTTAACCTTTTTTGTGGTGCCCAAGGTACTCAATTAGGATATTAAATTTCATCAAAATTGGTTAAGTCATTTTCAAGACATTTAGAAAAAACTAAAAAAGTACTGAAATAATGTACTAATGTTTGTAGACCGATATCTACCAAAAACTAATCAATTTTGTTAAAATCATACTAGGTTTTCAATTTCAATTAAATCAGTGCAACGGTGTGGAAAAATCGTGGACGAAAAAAACGATAATACATACATCCATCCATCCCCATGCACTTCCAAAAAAAATGACACTCGACGAGATCCCAGGTAATTTTTGGCAAAACCGTCACGTGCTAAAATTCAATTTCATTGAATACTTTAATTTGTGACCTTGATTGAGTCCATGGGTTCCGTAGTCTTTACCTGAGGACCCTTTGAAGTCGCGCTTGCCGCGAGACCGGTTACAATACTTTCCCCATGCTTCGCATTGGATAAAGTAAAAAAAAAAAAGTTAATAATGTAGAAATAAAAATATTTATTATTTTTTTAGCTGATAGTGAGCTTCTAATTTTGCGGTGATCAATTAATTGTGATTGTTCTAGAAAACTCCAATTCCTTATTTATTTTTTAAAAGGATCGTGGATATAATAATACCTGACTATCCATTTAATTGACATTCAAGGACGTGCAAAGATCTAAAACACAAGTCCTGACAAGTTTTAATCCAGAAGAGAAATGATCAATTTTAATTGTGATTTTTCTAGAAAACCCCGATTCCTTTTATCTACTTGTACTAGATTACTAGAAGAATGATAACTATAGACTTGGTTAGTGTTGTAGCATATAAATTACTGAAATAATAATAAATATTTTAGAAAATGAAAATATGAGAAGAAGAAAAATGTTTAAATATTCGAAACTTCATTATTTTTTTATCTTATAAAGTTGAGCTTATAAATTTGCTTTTAGTGAATTTTATTCTTGAAAAAAGCTTCACATATTCTACAAATGTACATTCATATTTGGAAAAAGGGAATAAATATATCTCTACATATAAATCTCAATGTTTTAAGGAGGTTTATGATTTTATATTGCGGGCCACGGGTTGGACAGTCCTAATTTAAATTAATTCAATATAGAATTCAGAAAACGAAATGTTCTATATTACACTATTATTATTTATTTATTTATTGTGTAATAAAAATCAAAGATTTCTCTACGTGATTATTCCACATATATTTAAATTTTCAAAAATTGCATACCTACATTATATTAAAGGTTGTACAATTGTACATACTTACATTTTTAAGATTTTTTTCTCATAAGCTCTTGTGACTTCAATAAGAGTTAGCTCATGGAAATTTATTGGAAAAATCGTTAAATTGAGGATGTATATATATATATATATATTGAAAATAGTATATTAAAAAGCAAACTTGGTTGATAATCCCACTTCATAAATATTTAAATTGGCCAAATATGTTTAGCGGGGCAACATAATTTTTCAAATATCTCTTTCTTATGCAAATAAAGCGATGCTTAGACCCATAAACACCTCCCCCTCTCATTCCCTGCCCCTTGGCCGTTCTCGTCTTTCTCCCATCTCAATCTTGAATTTCGATTCTTCTAGTTTCCCGTCGACATTCTCCTTTAGCGTCTCCTCTAATGAGCAGAGTCTTAAATCCACCCGGACTTTGTTGAAGTGGGATAGTTAAAGTCAACCACACCAAGGTAAAGTTGTCTACCATTTTATTAGAGACATTTTTTATCCGATTTTGAACTCCCCTTTATCAAGATAACCGAACTGAACCACATCTGACTCACTCGGAGAACCAAATCGAATCTTAAAACACCCAAACCGAAATTATTTTATGACCGATAATTAGACAGTCCGGGTAAAATATTAAGCTTCCAATTTCTCTGATTAAATAAATTTGACGTCTGACGATGATATTAAATTTAAATTCCAACCCCTTCACTCCTCGGACTGGAATTAATGAGCACTCCTTCTGAAGTCAGTCCAATTTGCCGGAGCTGGCGGTGAATGGTCAAAGGAGTGTCAGTGTCAGTGTCAGCCGGTGACATGATGCAAAGTTGCCCGACCTGTCACCAGACGACACCCCTGATCTTGGGATTTACATACGAGGCGCCTTCGTATTGTTTTAATGGTCTTTTGAACGCGGCTATAAATATCATCATCCAGGTCCTCCGACAGCTTCAGCTCATTTTTATGAAAATGCAGTTCCTTCGGCACAGGACGGTGGTAATCTTATAAATACAATAAAAGATGAAACTAATGACCAGAGTAATGTCCCAAGGTGAAAAGGGGAACGATAAAAACGAAGAATATATATCCGACATTACATGAAAAAAATGGATGAATCCAACGGATGGCATGTGTTGGAACACCAAACACATTGTAAAAATATAAAATAAATTTATTTCATTATTAAATGACTTGAAATATTAAATACATTTAATATTTCTTCAATTTTAATACCAACACTTTTGAAATTTAGTTTAATGATTTTTATTTCCCTCTATGAAATCAATAAAGTACATAATTTAATTGTTACTAAAATAGAACCCGAAACGTCAAGTATTTAATTAAAAAATAAATTTTCTCAGGTTCGAATTAGGGTCATGTTAGGCAAGTAGAAGACACCGAATCGAAAGAAAAAAAAATATTAAGTAGGAAGCTTAAAGAAACCAAGAATGCTAATTCAGTTTTTTTTTTTTTTTTTGATAGTTAAAAATAGTTTTAAAATTAAATTAGTTAGATTAAAATTTTAAATAATTCCAACTAAGGTGGTCTAACGTGTCGATGTATTATAATAAAATTTATTTTTAGGAAAAATTAAACTTTTCAGATGAGATAATGAAAATATATTTATCTACTTAAAAAATTTTTAATAAATATTTAATTTTTATTAAAATTCGTCCTAAATTAATTAAAATTAGCTCTGATGACCTCTACTACTAATATTTAATCACTGGGACAAAAGAATTCAGGGTTGATATTTCAGATGTTTATATTAAACGTATAATTATTATCTAACAGAATACCGATGTTTTCCTGATAAGTATTTATCTGATTCCAATAAATCCTAGATAATTCAAAAACCGAAGATGAAAAAAATTCATTCTGATACTTGAATTTCCTTAACCAAAAACGACCATCGGCTTTTTAGCTTTAGAACTACTCGATGCAAATGCGGAAATACAAGAAAAAATGTTGAATATTATGTCTAATGAGATGAAATTTGCTACAGAAGTTTATATTAATAATATGTTCACCTTTATGCAAACTTTCAACTTTCTATATCAAATCGGTCGCACACATAATCGGCAAATTAATTTCGAAAAAAAAGGAAAAGTTATGCTTAATTTTATTTATAATAAGATTAATAAGAGATATAGATACAACAATCGTTACTAAACTCGGGGGAACTGAGCTTTTATTAAAATAAATTCTAAGTGCGTATGCTCAGTTTGTCCGAGAGCAGCGTCAATACAATAACTCGAATAAATTAGCTTATATTTTTCGGTATAAATTTTACCATTTTCATGATACCTACTCTATTTTGACTTAATACAGGGTGGGTCATAAAGATCTACCACATTTTGAAGAGGTATAAAAAATGAAAAAATTTAACTAGAAAAAACTGAATATATTTTTGAAAAAAAAAACATAAAATATTTTTTTTTTAAATGTGTTTTAAACAGTATTAGAAAATAAAATGGGGGGGGGGGGGGGAGAGGGGATGTCAAAAATGAAAATTTTAGCCCTTTCGACCAAACTCAACCAAATTTTGTATACATATTCTGTGGACCACCCAGAAGGCAGGAAATGCAAAAACTAACCACCCAAAATGGGGGGAGGGTAAAAAATGAACATTCTAGCCTTTTCGACCAAACTCAACCAAATTGTATACATAGTTTCGTCGAAAGAGCTAGACTTTTCATTTTTGACCATTCCCCCCCATTTTGGGTGGTTAATTTTTGCATTTCTGGGAGTTCACAGAATATGTATACAAAATTTGGTTGACTTTAGTCGAAAGGACTAGAATTTTCATTTTTGACCCCCCCCCCCACCCAGTTTTTTGTCTGATATAATGCTTGAAATATATTTTTAAAAAAAACTTATTTTTATGTTCTTTTCAAAAATGTATTCAGTTTTTTTCTAGCTAAATTTTTTCACTTTTATACCTCTTCAGAATGTGGTAGATCTTTATGCCCCACCCTGTATAATTTTTCATTAAGGTATAGTTGCTTTTATTTATGCTTTCATTTAAACCTTGACCTGAAATCGAATACAGGGGCTCAAGGTATCCGGTATCTGTCTGGACCCGCCAGCCATCCTGTGCCAAGATCCCAAAAGGAATTTTTATTCTCCTCAAAATGATTAACTAATTGTAAGTTAAGCCGCCAGCTAATAAAAATTTTAAATACTTTAATCAAGTTTGAGCTTCTCTTTAAAGGTTTATTTCTCAAAAAAAGACAGAAAGAAGGAAAAATAAAATACGAAAAATCAATTAAGTAAATTTGTTGGAATAAACCCCTTTATAGTCAGTTAGATCGTTAAACAAAATATCGATTGCTATAAAATAGAAAATAAATAAAATGTTAAGTAAAAGTGATCATTTTCAAGGACTGTGAATTCAATTGAATGGGATTTGATGTCCAATTCAATCGGGTTTGATATTCTAAGCTCAAAATAAGTAGGTGTGTGTGTGCAAGTTAAACATTTCATTAACTCCAGAAGGTTTTCCACTAACAAGTGAATACGTCAATCAAACTAATTGTCTTTTTATGCGATGGGGTGGAATTTAATTCTACGTAATTAAAAACAAAATACAAAACAGGAAAATGAATGAATCCAAGTATAGTGGCTGATAGGTAATTCCTAAACTCATTTAACGATAGAAAAATGTCATAAGCCTTGAAAATCAGTAGGGATAATTATTAGATAAAGTCATGAAAAAATGAAATTGACTTGTTGAAAATTTGGAAGAAAAAGTGGAAACTTTTTCAAGACTTGTTAAGCTGTGTAAAATTGTATTGATTTGAAAAATTTGTGTCAGCTAACGGATTGAGCTAGAAAGCTTAAATTCGGCACAGAGACATGACAGGGTCAGGAAACTTTTTTTAACTATTACCTCAAAATATATTACGATAAAAATAATATATTTAAAAAATATATAATAAGCTTCTCAATGAAATAAAAAAAACTGTAGATAATAAATAAAATACTGAAAATAATTGCAGTGAAATTTTTTCACTTAATGTTTTGGAGAAAGGAAATTGTTTCATTATTGAAAAATATCAAAATCGGGGCATTTTTCAAAAGCAATTTGAAGTCTTATTATGGCTGGTGAGATCTAGACACACGACAGTGTTTCAGCCAAGTTCAGAAAAACGGGCGACGCACCGGCCATGTGTATATTTATACGAACCATTTCAAGCTAATTTTGACCCCCCATAACTCAAAAACTATTAGACGTACATACTTGATATTTGGCAGGCATAATAAGACCCACTAAAACACTTAGAATCCCAAATTTCATGAATAAATCTATTAGAGTTCTTGAGTTATTAAGCTCTGAAAAGTGCCATTTTTAACACTGACTGACTCACTCACTGACATATCAAAAACCTAAAGTACTTCCGTTGTATTTGACATACTGGTAGAGTTTGGGCTACAATTAAAGAAAAAAATCGAAAAAGTTAAACTTTCCCTTTTTCAGGACATAAAATGTAGGGGTGAAATTTATTATAGGCTAAATTAACATATAGTGAAAATACAATCAAGCTAGAATTCTGAAATTTTGAATACTGGTAAAGCTTGGAACATTAATAAAGGAGAAAAATGAAAAACCGAAACTTTCCCTTCTTCGGGGTTCGAAATGAAGGGGTGAAATTTATGAAAAACGAACAGAGTTTTTAACAAATATTTTCGAGAAATATTTAATCATTATTAATACAAATGTTAAAATATAATTATTTAGATAAATTAAAGGATAAAACTTTTCAAAAATTAATGATATCTGACCAAAAACATAAATGTGAAAAAGAGGCCAAGTTCGGTACCAACGCCTTCGCCGACAAAAGGGTTGAGATCTAAACGGGTACCAAGTTCCATAGCAGTTGCTTAAATCATAGCTATAGGGATGAACAACGTTCTTCAATTGATTTAAAAGAAAATTTGTTATGTTCTTTGATATTAAATTTATAACTTGCCAAGTTTTATATCCAATTAAATTGTTTGTAGTATAAAGTAGAACAACTAGCAAAGTTAAAGTTTAAGCTTGTATTAAATATCTCACGTTAAACGTAACTTATTTACTATTATAACTTGCCAAGTTATAAATTTAATATCAAAGAACATAACAAATTTTCTTTTAAATCAAATGAAGAAGATTGTTCATCCCTATAGCTATAATTTAAGCAACTGCTATGGAACTTGGTACCCGCTTAGATCTCAACCCTTTTTTCGCCAAAGCCGTTTGTACCGAACTTGGCACCTTTTTCACATTTATGTTTTTGGCCAGATTTTTATTTACTTAATTTTATTAATTTTATTGCTCAGTCATTATCCGCAAAATATTAATTTTTACCCCACTTGGGGTAATTTACCACGACTCGCCGACTTCTGTTTTATAGAGACAAACGCTTACCAAATTTGAGCTCATTACTTGCAACCTTTAGATGCCTGCTCTTGAAGAGGTCTTATCTAGCTCTTATTGTTTTTAAGATGTCTAGAAGATATCTTGGTGTCTAGAAGACACTAGATCATAATACCAGGGTAGGTTCCCATATAAAAATCCAAACTTTTTAATGATTTGATGCATTTTTGAACTTGAAGTTGTAAATCTAAAAAGCCGAAAATCTAATCTATTCTTTATTTTGAAAATATAAACATATTGGCACCATAATGAAATTTCTATGAACTTTTTTTTATCTTAAGGGAATTCAGACACAGAAAAATGCAGTGTACTTATACTTCATTCAGGCATCATCGAAATTCTACAATATAGTTAACTATAATTTGAATAAAATTTTATAGCTGAACATATAAATACATGTCAAATGGATTTCATTTCTAGGGTTAAACAAAATTCTCTATAGCAAGTTTAGTAATTGGGTTTGACTCATGAGGAAGCTAAATCTTTCCGATATCTAAATCAAACAATTCTAACAAGATATTTGATATTGCTTTTTGTTTTAATTTATTTTTCGTAAAATAAAATTTCATAGTGAGGAAATTAATTAATTACTTTCCGTGATATTAGGATTTAGAAAATATTGTATTTTTCAAAATTCAAAAAAACTTATTTGTTCTTAATCATGAGAAAAAATATGCCTATGTAAATGGCTTTCAATCATTTCTCAACACAATTAAGGAAAACACAATAATAATATAGTAAAAATACTAAAATAAATAAATAAAATTAAAAAATTTTAGTTAAATTTAATATACAGCCCTCAAAGCTATTAACTTTAACGAATTAAAAGAAATTTATCTCAGTATAAAATATTTGTCTATTTTCATTTCAATTAAAGTTAAGGAATTTTGTGTTTTTCAGTTTAATTACATACTTCATCTCATTTAATAGTGTATTTCCATAATATCTACCAGAAATTTTAATGAAATAATTTACTAAATTATTTATAAATAGCAAGTATCGTTCAGGATTATGGGTATTCCTAGAATAAGTCCAATTGGAATAATTTATCCTCGAACCTAACGTGTTCGGACTTGTAGAGCATCCTTGCTACTCCTTATCTCTTCGAAATAGAAAGCAAGGATGCCTCTAATTGCGGCCTTTTCATTAAAAAATACTCCTTTTTTTCTTTAATCATATTCAAATGAAAAATTTGCTTACATGCGCGTTCATCAGGCAAAAAAATTTCATTTAAGAATAGAATTAAGATTTAAATCAGGAAGAGGGAAAAAGTTATGAAAAAAATTGCAATTTTAATTTTAGAATTTTTTATAGAATTTTCATAAACACTTATTTTATTATTTTAAGTCGAAAGAATGGAAAAATTAATTGATTCATCTTTTTTTTTTTACAAAGAGAAATCTAAAAAACATTCTAAAATTAAATTTAAAAAATAAAATTTATCAAAACTCGCTACGTTCTCTGAAAATTTGGTTATTTGGTAATTTTTTTCAGCTTTCATTAGAGAGCTTATACTTGGCCCAAATGTACATTCTTTTGTTTTTATGTTAGATATCGGAATTCAGACAGGCAGACTGGAAAAAATAGGTTAAAGATATCGAAGAGTGGCTCCATTTGTTTTTAATGATAAAAATAAATTAATAGAGATATCCACGTGATTTCTATATGTGATAGTATTCTTCAGTGGATTAATTAAAAAAAAATTATTTTCAATAGTTTTTTGGGTAACTTACAGTCCCATAGGGCTGTAAGCCGAGTTCTGTTCTCCATGCCAAGATCGGTCGAGATTAGAAAAAAAATTGGCTTCCTAAAAATACTCTGGATTATTTTATATCTAATCTCGACCCGATATTGAAGAAGCGAACTCAAAAAAAAAAAAAAAAAAAAAAAAAAAAAATAGTTCGAGCCACTCTTCGTTACATTCCCCCAAAAACTATTGATCTTTTCTATTGTGGTATATTTATTTTCTTTAATCCACCGAATGATACTAACACTGAAAAAACAAATCCATATTTCTACTAGTTTATTTATTTTATTTTTTTAATTGAAAAGAGATAGAGACACTCTTCGATACCTTTACTAAAAATAATGCTTGAAAATTCTTCCGCCTGCCTCCTAAGCGTACCGAATAATAAATAGTTTTAACTGAAACCAAAGATATTAATTTCAGGATTGTTCAGGGAGTTTGATGATTTTCAAATTCTATTTTTTGCTGTTAAACTACTTTAATCCAATATATTACATAGTTTAAAATTCTGTCAATATTTCTTAAATGATTGATGTAGGTGAGAATTTTTTTTGTTTTTTTTTAATATCATCATTCAATGTAATTTGTCTACATACTTACATAAAGTGACCAGACGTCCCACATTTGGGTTTCTTATCCCACGTCGAAAATGTCCCACAAAGTGTCCCATATTGAGAAATCTTTTGTCTTGTGGATTGAAAAAAAATTATATTTATAAATTATTATTTGTATTTTTACAAAGTCTCTGGGCGAGACCCCAAGTATTTTTTGTAAAATCGTCACGTCAACGCTTAAAGAAATTTTTCATTTCACCTACTCTTGGAGGAGTCAGATTTTTGGTAGCTAAAAACTTGATGAAAATTTTTTTGGCGGGAGAGGAAAATACACTCCTGTTTGGGCCTAGGTGCCGGATACAAATTTTAAAATTTTAAAGAAAATAATAGTATTAACCCTTATTCGATGCTCCAACAACCTCTACGTAATAAGGGCTTCCTTCATTGCAAGGGCAAAATTCATAAGTCTATGGTTTGCGATTTTTTCGTTTTTCAATTTTTTTTAGATATTTAAAATCAAATATATTTTTTCAATTCTCTAGGACCGTCTGATCCCAAATATACTAAAATTTCTATAATTTGGATATTTGAAATATTTTGTCAAAATCAGAAATTTTACAAGGCTCTATACCATATATATAGCCTTGCCATTTTTTATTTTTTCGACAAAATTTGTTTTTTGAGTTATTTCAAACAAAAATATATTTTTTCAAATCTCTAGGAACGTCTGATCCCAAATATACTAAAATTTCTATACAACCTAAATGAATACTACAATTTGTGACTTTGGTTGAGACCAAGGACGGTCTTTACCGGATTATCCTTTGAAGACACTCTTGGCGTGAGACTGATCCAAAACTTCATCTGCTTCGGCGAAATGCTTTGCGCCTTTTTTTAGTCATACCCTTAACAGATCTACCAATTCAGTTGTCTAAATATCAGGGGTTTCCATTATAGCTATTAAATGATGGGGCTGTGTTTAGAAACGTTGAAGGCTTGATTGGAAGTAATTGCAATTTCTCCAATACTTGTGAGGAATTTTGTAACAATATATCACAAAATGATGAATTATTGAAAAAAGTTCATATTTCATAGGAAAAATACAAGTGTTTATATCTTTATTTGTTATGTTGATGTTTTAATTTTATGTATGACTCCTCTTATTCCATTACGCCACGTTCTTTAAACCGTTCCACCGCGAAATAGAAGTTCAAACTCGTAAGCAGGGTGTTCGCCTTGGAGACCCTATATCGCCAGTCTTGTTCTGGGCCTGTCCGAAGGAAGTGTAATTAACCATTGCAAATGGGCTAATGGCTTAAGAGTCAATGGCCGGAACCTAAATCACCTAAGATTTGCCGACGATATTGTATTGATCTCTGGTACACCAGATAAAGCCACATCTATGATAAACTCACTAAGTCGAGAAGGAAAGGAAGTGGTCCTTGTGATAAACACACAAAGAACGAAAGTTATGCGCAATAGTTTCGCGCCACAAGACCTAAATTATCTAGATGGGCTCCCACTTGAAGATGTAGAAGAATACATTTGTCTAGGCAGAGTAATAACAATGTCAATTGACCTCGCTCCGGAACTGCAGAGAAGGAGGAAAACTGAATGGGCCGCCTTCTGGACTATTCGCACCGTAACTGATGCAACCAATGATTTGCGGCTTAAAAGTGAATTATTTAATTCAACGGTATTGTCTGCACTAACTTATGCCAGTGAAGCTTGGGCTTTAACAAAAACCCATGAAAACAAAATCAAAACAATCCAAGCGGCACTAGAGCGAAGGCTCGTAGGCATAACACTCCGGACACAACGATTACATAACCTACATAACACTGATATAAGAAGAATGTCCGGAGTGAAAGATATGCTGGAATTTGTCAACGAGTCGAAGCATAAGTGGGCGGGATATCTAATGAGAAGAAATGACGAGAGGTGGAACACATTTTTACAAGAGTGGCCCCCACGATATATAAAAAGACCTCCTCGAAGAGCGCCAATCCGAGTGGCTGACTCCTTGGACTGCAGGAACTCTGTCCGAATGGTAGAAGATTGGGAGTGCATTGGAGCATAATAGCGAAGGATAGAAGAGCCCGGAGGAAAAGTTGGGACCCGCGTGCACCAAACCGCAGCATAGAGGAACTGGTCAAATAAGTATAAGTAAGTATTCCATTATGGTTTACAATATATTAAGTATATACATACAGATTCATGTCCCACATTCCATTGTAAAACATTTGGTCACTTTATACTTACATAGTACTATCGAGCTTAAATTTTGATGGTAAATGCATGTTAGTTAAAAACCTTGTATTTATATTGAAATTGATTAAATTAAGGCATTTTTTGAAATATTTATTTATTAACTAAGCTATAAAAGCTACTAATGTTCTAAAAAATTCCATTCTTTTATTTTCAATTTTTTTTCAATTTTCACAAGTATATAATATGAATAGAATATACTCTGTTCTTATAATTATCCAAAGTGCTAATGATGTCAACAAAAAGGTGATGAAATGTCGGCAAATAAGGAACCATAAATAACATTTAAGCAAAAAGATAAAGATCTTTCTTATTCAACCAAAAGTCTCACGAGATTGCTTCAGAACCTGCTAAATCAGATAGTCCACTTATTCTATTACTTTTCAACTTCAAATTGGGACTAATTTTGTTCAAAATGGAAATAATCAATTTCAAAATATGATTAATCGAGGGGTGAACCGCGATTGGAATTAGGTGTACACGTCTTTGAAATTATGTGGAATTATTTTGAAATTCATTCGATAATGCCCCTTCATCTATTGTCTTCTACTTGGAAATGAAAGTCTAAGTGGAAGTAGGTGTGTGTACAATTACAGTAGGTGTGTGTAATATTAGGTATCCGTTCACCCCTCGGGATCAAGTAAATTAAATTTCGATAGGACTATTTACATTTTTAATTTGATTATTCCTGTTATGAAATTAAGTAATTGAAAATAATGAACTTAAGAAATATTTCACTGTGTACTGTTTATGGATAAATTAGAAAATTTTCTAGTTTGTTCCCGACATTTCGGCAATCGGGAATCCTTTGCGATGAAGTACTTTTGACATAAAATTAGATATTAATTTAAGTCAAAGATATATCTTGATCGTGAAATTTTGATTTTGATTGATTCAAATTTAAAGTGACACTATAGTTCAACTAGAAACAAGTGGATAAGGATTACAAATTTAAAAAAAAAATGCATTTATTTTTTCAAAACTCTACTCGAGTCTTAAGAGAACAGGCTAAATTCACTTAAAAATGAAAACTTAGCTATCTTACCAAAGATAAGTTGGCATAAGCGAAATTTTCCGATGGCTGGATTCTAATATACAAACAAATTTATTGAATAATATCTTTGGTCATTTTCGTAAATTCTCAATTTAAATTTTCTGGTGTGGTCTGTGAATTTTAGCTCAAGTAGATATACTCTAATTTTTTTTTTTTTTTTTTTTTTTTTATTCTATTTTCATTAGTTGAAAATGATTTCAGAATTAGAAGCCTTCGTGAACTAAGTGATTTCAACAGCTCAAAAGATTTCTCCGTTAACCAAAAAAAAAAAAAAAAAATGAGTGATACAGTGGGGTGCCTGATTTATCAGTTTTTTTCCCCCTAAAGTCAAATTATAATAATATGAAGAATATGATTGCAAATTTCGATTGTAGGTGCGAGATTTGGGAAAAAAACAATAATAAAATTCAATGTCAGACTAATAGACCAACATGTGAAGAATCTTCTCTATATATTTTTTCTTCCTTCACTTAGCAACATCCTACTAGTACTAGGTCCCTAAATTATCTTCCATTGAATATTCCGGTTCATTGATAGTTATCTTGCAAGCTATTAGCACCCATCTGTTCTAAAATGGCCCCGTCATCGGCGATGTTCCCTCTGTCGAAAATGGAGTTTAAGCAAAAGGGATGCTGATGAACTTGAACTTGAGTGTCAACAAACTCGATTTCGAAACGGTATATCTAACCGATGAACAAGCCGTTTTGTCTCGATTTGTGATTTATGAGCAAACGAAAGAGATAGATACTAAATACGTATGTGTCTGTATATATGTGTGTGTCTGGATATGCGAGTGTCCGCCTGTGTGTGTGTGAAGTCATCAAGCGAATTGACCTTTCCTCTTGAACCTAACAATATAATAAGAACTTAATAATAAATTATTGGGAATTGCATTCTAATCAATTTTATGCACAATGTTAAATCTACATTCCGGTTGGTGCCTTAGGAATTGACTTCTAATAGAGGGAAATAAATGTGTGAAAGGGGAGAGGGGGTCATAGCCAAGATGCTGATGGCACTTAGTCGAAGGCTTATGGACATAGACACACCGTTAGAGTTTGTAATGCAAAATTATATTCTAAAACACGGAAAGAGTACTGTGAAGGTGTTAAATAATGTAAATATGTAAATAAAATATTATATTTAATGTAGTTTTTAAACTTTAGCATTGAAAATGTTTATAGTGAGGTTATCCATAAAAGAAAAAAACA